>PVJI01001626.1:0-172929 GCA_004026765.1 Micronycteris hirsuta | reverse complement strand
TGAGAGTCCATACAAATCCCAGGCTCCTCCCCTGGCCCACTGGACCCAAATCTCCAGGAGCAGGGCCAGGGATCTGAATGATCTGCAAAAATCTCAGGCAACACGGGGCTGGAGTTTAGGTCCTTTCCCATTTCCACAGCCTAAGAGCAGATCCAGATGCTATTCATTGGAAAGGAGTAGGGGCGTGGGGGCAGGAACAGATCTCTGAGCCTGGTATCAGACCCAGGGCCAGGTCTTGGTTCTCCTGATTCCCAATCCAAGGTCTTTGTGCCACGTGAGGGGAGCTCCTGCCCCCAGCTCTTACCCTCTAGAAGGCTCAGGTAGGAAAAGGAGGAGAGGAGGTTGACTGAATATAGAAGCCACAATGTCTGGGGACAGTCAGGGAAGGTATTAGCACTTGAGGCTGAGAGAAGCATGGGCCCCGAGACGTGTGAGCCAGGAGCGGTGTGAAGGCCCGAGAGCAGGGATCTGGGGGAGAGAACGGGCAAGCCTCAGTCCCCTCTATCTTTGACCATGACAATGGGGAGATTGCGGGTGTTTCTGGGACTAAGGCTTCAGCTTCCTCTATCGCTATCTAGCTAGGACAACTTCTAAAGCTGGAGGGTAAGGCCTCAGAGAGACAGGCTTCAGCTCTTACAACAGGACCAGGTAACGGATGCAATTAGTCTATCAGCAAATTTTAATTAAACCCCTGCTGTGTTTGGTGCAGAGGGCTAGGGCTGAAAGGGTGAAAAGCAGAGGGCATGGTTCCTTCTCAAAGGGCTCACTGTCTGGGCACAAAATAAAAAATGCGACCACAGTCAACTTCTGACCTTGGTGCCTCCTTCCCATCCTGTGATTTTAAAATGAGGTAAGCACAGGCCAGAGTGTCTGGGAAAGGTTTCAAGGGGGCTGAATAAGATTTCATTAAGGGGGGGGTGGTTATGCCATTTTTATGGTTGACTGAGAGCAGCCCCACTACAGCAGGCTGGGATTCTGTCCCCGTCCTCCTTCCCACCTCCTAACGCACACACACACACACACACACACACACACACACACACACACAAGCACTCAACTGAGTCAAAGTACCATATTTTTCGGACTATAAGATGCACTTTCCCCAAAAAATTTGGGATGAAAATAGGGGTGCATCTTGTAGTCCGAATGTAGCTTACCTGGCTGTTTACATTTACATTGGTGAAGCATTATGTTATTTATGTTATTAAATATTTTACCATATTTTTTGCTTCAGAATTTTTTTTCCTATTTTCCTCCTCTAAAACCTAGGTGCGCCTTATGGTCTGGTGCGTCTTGTAGTCCGAAAAATATGGTAAATATTGAGAGATGCCCTGGCAGGTGGAAGAAGGGATTTAAAAAAGTGGCCTGGTGCTATTATACTACAGCGACTCAAGGACTGGGCAAAGGGGCGTGTGTGCGTGTGTGTGTGTGTGTAAGTGAGAGAGAGAGAAGGAGAGAGAGAAATTTGTCTTCTTTAAAAGATGTCAGCTGTTTGTCGATTTCTCTGTTGAGAAAGTTGCCACCACTTCAGAGCAGATTGTCTCTGTCATGGTTGTAAGGAGAGTGGTCACTACCCCGGGACACTGTGGCCCTTAGATCTATCTCATGGCCAAGGAAAGTGTGCCCTTTCTAGAAAGTTGGGAAGAGGGTGGTGATTTCAGTAAGAGCAATTTCAATAGAAGAATTAAGGCAAAAACAGAGTCAAGAACTTTGGTTAAGAAATTTTAAAAAAGATAAAGGAGACACAGACTTGAGAAAAGTTTCTTGTTTTTTGTTTTTTCTTTAATTTGGGTAAAATTGGACCATGCTATATGCTCAGAATTAGGCAGAGAGCATATGGCTAACAGAGGAGATATTTGTTGGAGCAAAGCCTTCATAAGTGAGAGGAGGTAGGATGCAGATATAGATTGCACTAGGTATAAGGAGAAAGGGCGCAGAGGATATTGATGATACACTGCCCACCACCACCATTCTGACCAGTAACAACACACTTTATTTCACACTTATTGAATGTTCATCATTCTAAGTTCTTTGCATTCATTATTATTTTGTTTAATCCTCAACAATTCTATGAAACATAATATGGTTGTCTTCACCTTCAGATGAAGAAGTAGTGACTCAGAGAAGTCAAATATCTTAAGTCACAGAGCTGTATGTCATGTTATGTAGATTCAAAGTGATGGTGTCTGACTGTAGAGACCCCACCAAGTGATACACAATAGATGGAATAGGTAAAATAAATGAATAAAATGAATTTCTGTTGTAACAAAGGTGCAAGAGATTGGATATTTGATGGGATCACAGAAGAGAGAGTATGACCGACAGTCAGGAAGCGAGCAGACCAGAAGTGCAAAGGTGGTGAATAGAAGGGTGGAGGGAGACAAGTCTAAGGTTTCAGTGACAGAAGAGTTCTAGGTGATTAGAACATCGGGGTGGCCGTGGGCGGTGCCGGATGAACTGGAGGGAAGGTGGCCATCGCTGGAGGATGCGAGGTCAAGGATGAGTGAGCTGAGGTGCTGGATGTCCCACGTGGCCTCTGCAGATCTGCTTTGTCGTTCTCCTCTGAGGCGCTGGACCTGCTGGGTACGTGAGTACAGAAGTCCTGAAATTACTGAGGGCGGCATTTGGGGTACAGGAGAAGACAACGCACGTGAGATGATAAAGAGTTTGAAGACTAAGATCAAATGACTAAGAAGTCCAAAGACTACAGCGGGAGAGGTTAAGGGTGTAGGTGGTGTAGATGGATGACAAGGATGTCGGTGGATGACGAGAGTTTCAAAGGAACGGCGACTGTCCCACGGATGTGGATGAGTGATGGTTTGGAGGCGCTTCTGCAGGGAGGTGGGAAATAAAAAGGTCTGCTGGCCCCTGGCTGTCAGAAAAATGAGTATCTTTCCCTCTAGTGGTTTGCTTGGTAACTGAGTCCTTAGGGAAAACACAAGTTTCCTGAAATACAAGAAGGGGAATGGAATACTAAAATATTTGTTTAGTATAAGAAAAGAGGCAACGCTCCATCCTCCTGTGATTTCTGAGAGCACTGCTCCAGACAGCGGTGCGATGATCAGTGAGGTCCACAGAGTTCCTGTTCTCGTGGGTCTACAGTCCAGGGAAAGCACTGGTGAAGTGCCCCAAATAACCAAAGTAGCCATTTAAAGCTGTGGCAAGTGGAATAAGAAAAACTAGTGTGCAGTGTGACTACATATAAAACGTGAGAACCTATCAAACTTGGCCTGGCAGTCATGGGAAGCGTCCCTGTGACATACTAATGAAGCTGAGAGTAGCAGAATGAGCTACTCTAGGGAGAAAAGAGCATTCCAGACACAACACATGTCTTGGAGACACTAAGGATAACAATTTGTTTACCATGGAGATTAGATTTGCAAAGAAGAAGTGGATACAGGGATGGGGATGGAGGGAAGTTGCGGCATGGAAGAGGAAGCGCCGAAGAGCACGAATAGAAAAGTGAGGGAGAAGTGAGGTAACTGAAGGAGAATGTGTTTTACTTGAGCAACCATGGAAGAAATGTGGGCTCAAAGGACATAGTTGGACTCAAGTTTCCAGAAAAGACCCTGGGGCTTCATGGCTTCGGTAGCTCTATGAGCCGAGCTCCTCTGTGATTCTGGAGGCCAGCAGAGGTTAAGGCCGTGAGTGGAGGCAGGATACTGGTCAAAGGTCACCTTATCATTCTAGCAACTGCCTGTTCCCACTGCTGGAGACCGTCTCCTGAGTCCCGTGGCTGATGTGGAATTCAAACGTCTGTGCAGGAACTCAGAACAGTTCATCAATTTACCGAGAGACGTTCATCTGCTTGATACCATTTAATATAACGCAATCATTGTCTTTATGTGCTAAGCAGCCTCTAAGATGGCCCCAAATCCAATTCTGGTAGTCACATCCTTGATAATCCCCTCTCCTTGGGTAATTTGCTTCCGGCCAATAGTATACAACACCACGGAGGGACTATCACTTTTGTGATGAGGTTACAAAAGACTGTGACTCCCCTCTTGCAAGCAGACTCTCTTGCTGGATTTGGTGAAGCCAGTTGACATGCAGAGAGGCCCATGTGGCAAACAAGTGAGCATGGTGTCCAGTCAACACCAGCGAGGATGGAGAGCCTTAGTTCTTTCAGTCCTCAAGAAACAGAATCACACCAACAACCGAGGCAGTGAGCTTGGAAGCTGATCTTTCCCCAGGCCAGACCCATACTATGACGGCAGCCTTGTGAGAGACTCAGAGGCTGAAAACCCCATGCCTGGACTGCTGACCCACAGAAATTGTGATCGTAAATGTGTGTTGCTTTTACTTACAAAGTTTGGGGGTATTTTTGTTATATAGCAATAGATTACTAATACCTTTAAGTATTTTAAATGCATTCATTATCTGTAGGGCATTACATAGGGCTCGATGTATGTGGGTTTATAGTTCTGCTTTAACAATGTAAGTGATTTGTACCCTCAAGGCCTTGGTCCTGTGCTGTGCTGTAATGTAAAGCATTACATTGGGCGGCCAGCATCCACTCGTTTTTCTAACAGCATTCCTCTAGGGGGCGGAATATTGATGGCAAAGTACTTCTTCTATTATCAAAATCTGAGAGATCCAGGTTCTTCCTCTCCCCGCTTTCCCACACAAATAGGTTCCAGTGTTTACCAAAGGAGTCTACTGTGGCTTTAGCCTTTGAGAGTGACAGAGAAAGAAAATAATGCGAGAGGCCATTTATCGTTGTTGTGATGTCCTGACCAGATTGTTTGGATCATGAGATTGTTCTGCTTCCTGCTTCTTGTCCCTCTGGAGCCCCTTTCATTTCTGCATGCTCCCCCTCCTGGTTCCTCGGCCCCTGGTAGATCATTGGAGCAGGACCTTCCTAATAAATTTCCCTTGAAGTTGAGCAGCATTGCTTTCTGTTGCTGATGAAGAGCCCTAAGAAATACATTCCATCTTTGGAATCTGGTAGGCAAACATGTTACTCACAGATGGTATGTTATAACCTTTTATTGGGTGGCAAGGTTAGAGAAAACCTGGAGAATTTATCAAACAGTCTGTTAATGGGTTCTAACAGGGCTCAACTGAAGGACCATCTTCCTTTCAGAAAATGGTATGAGGGGGATACATAGTGATGGAAGGAGACTTGTCTTGGGGTGCTGAACACACAATACAGTGTACAAGATGGTGTTTTATAGAATTGTACACCCAACACCTATACACCTTTATTAACCAATGTCACCCCAATAAGTTTCGGAAAAAAGAAGAAGAAAAAGAAAATTGGTGTTAGAATTTTCAGAAAAACCACTGCTGGCAATTACTGAAAACTGAAAAAATGCAGTCAACCAAAGGGTTCTTTGGGCCATAATATAATAGTAATAATATTAATAATAATATCACACAACCACTTTGAATAACTCTCTCACTGAATTGATTGGTTGGTTGCATTGCTGCAGACCCAACTCACACCGCAGGTACCACTGCTCCAGGAGGTGTCCTCAGCACCAGGAGCAGGCAGGTCCAGGGTGGGGGGGCAGGGAATGGCTCAGCCCGGGGCAGCCCATGCAGCTGGCCTCCCGGAGGGGTCACATCACACTCACAAAGGCACGCTTTCAGTTTTCCATGGAATCTATGCCCCTCTTTCTGATATTTGAGTGAAAATGTGTTTGCTTCTCCTGCTTGAAGTCAACCTTTTATTTTTTCTTCTCTGCTGCCTGGGTTCCTCTTTTTACTAGTACAAAAAGTGTTTACTGGTGTCAAGTTATGACTGACAGCCTGGGTTGCTAGATGAGGAGTGAGAAAACTGATCTGCATAAAGGCAGACCTGTATTATTGATTACCTTTCAAGATTATTTTCAACATAATTTCATCAGTCCATTGAGATTGGCATAATAAAGTTTCTGCCAACAAAAATGGCACTGGAAAATAGGCTTGCTGTGGAGGAGCCAGCCAGAATCTCATATCCATACCCCAAAACAAACTCAGAAGGAAGAGAAACCTATTCCGAGATGGACATGTTACATAAACAGACATAGCCAATTTGAATTAAATTTTCCTTGTGGAAAATTTAAATGTCCATGGACAGAGTTTATTAGCACCGAATAGGGTTTTGAAGCCATAGAAAGATGATGCTAGAATTGCATGGAAGAACTTGGAAGCCAAGTTCTTGTCTAGCGTATGATTTCAAAAATGAGCCACAGGAATCACACTTCAATTCCCAGAAAGAGTCTGAACAGAGGAGTCTCATGCTTGCTAACCTGAAATTTAGAAGAATTTTAAAGACCCAAAGAATCAGAAGATACAGTAAAAAGAAGTCTGCATCCTCTTAGGTGAATATATTTGAAAGGAGTTCAGTTACTTCCTAATTTTTTAAATAAAAAGTTGAAAAAAGAAGTCCACAGGCTGACCTGGTCTTTCTTCGGCTTCCCCAGTAGACCAGCAGCTGTGATAACAAATCTGTCTTGAGATTTTACAAAGATCTCCTTCATTTGATCTTTACAAAACCTATGCAAGATATAGTTAAGTGTTTCACATTCTTGGAGGCTGACACTAGCAAGAGAAGCATGGCATGATTAATATATTAAATCGTGTGTTTGATGGAGCTAAGTATTAAGGAAAAAAGCAAAGCACAGAGGGGGCACTAGGAGTGTCGGGAAAGCAGAGGCTGTGATTTTGGATCGGTGGCCACAGCAAGCCTCATTAAGAAGGTGACGTTCCAGTAACAGAGGGTGAAGGAGAGAAGCCTGGGCTACCTGGGCAGTAGCGCTGGGAGCAGAGAGCAAGAGCAAAGGCTCTGAAGTGGGAAGATGCCTGGAATGTTCACAGGAGCAGCCAAGAAGACAAGAGGAAAACCACGAATCTAATGCTCTGCGAGCCAAGTGAAAAACAAAACCCTTCAGTGCCAATGCCATGCTGGGTGGAGTGAACCAAGGACAGACAATGGCCATCAGGCTCAGCAGTGTGGGGCCACAGAGGATCTCAGACAGAGTAGTGCCACTAGAGTATAGACAGGACAACAATGTGGTCACAGTGGTTTGACAGGAGAACCAGAGGACAGAGAAATCAGACAGTAAAATAGATGAGTCCACAGATATTTGCTGCAAAGGAAAGGGGGAAAATGAGATAGTAGCTAGAAGGGAAAGAGAGGTCAAGAAGTTGAGATATATCATTATATTTGTGTGTTGACAGGGACGACTCAATAGGAAGGAGGACTGGTGACGAGAAGAGAAATCATACACGCACTCCGGGAATGTCCTGGAGAGCAGGAGAGCAATGGGGGGCTGTGCCTGGTGGAGGCGCCGGCCTTTCCCTGAGCAAATCAGTGCATCCACAGAAACCAGAGAGGAGGCAAACGGGTACAGGGGCATGTAAGTGGATACATATGGTGATGAGAGTTCATGGACTTTCTTTGCTGCTTGTGTCTCTTTCTCAGTGGACTAGGACTTCAGTGGAGAGTGGGAATGGTGGGGGAGGTGTTGGAAGCTTGAAGAGAGAGAAGAAATGCTTTAGTTATTTAGAGCACAGGTAGTTAACAAATTACTGGCCATCACTATCCACTTCTGCATGGTTCGTGGCTGCTTCCACAACGTGGCTGCAAAGCTGAGTCATTGTCTGATAGATGTACTGGCCTACAAAGCCAAAAACATGTACTACCTGTCCCCTTACAGAAGAAGCGCACCGATCCCTGAGTTACGAGAATGGGAGCAAGAATGGACACGGGTGGGAAGTGTAGTTTCATAGCAACCCTAGGAGTCCACATGAGGTTAGTGATCACAAATTTCAAGTGAGAGAAGTCAGTACGCCGCTATTTTTGCCAGCTGTGTTTAGCTGCATAGGGACAGGCATGAAGTAGGAGAAAGCTGCGTCCATTATAGTTGTGTTTTTAGGCAGGGGATTGGGACAAAGCAATGAGTGAGCAAAGCATTTGAGAGTCTCTAGAAGGGAGTGCATGTACTGATTGACCATGGGACTTAAACTGGATAAAGAGGTACGTGAGCACAAGAGGGTGACGAGAGACATGTAGAGGTGATGGGACCAATGGACGATAGTTCCTGTTGTAGCTGGAAAATTGGAGTTAGGAAACTAGCGGGAATGAGCTGGAAAAAATAGGAGATAGTGATCTGAAAAAGGGATGCTTGCAACTGAGATTATGGAGAGGCCGTAGTGATTAAGGCATGGTCTGGGAGACAAGAACAGTGGGGAGGTAAAACAGGGGTAAAATGGGGAACAAGATCATCAGAGGAGATGAAGACAGAGGACTGAGAGGCACCAGTGTTGGAAGGAACCATCCATACTGAATGTCCAGACACATTATAAAAAATTTGGAAATAAGAGGAATGGAGGTGACATGTCTCTTCAATTTCACACTGGAGCACGTTTTACAAGCCTTCCTGCAGATCATGTAACTATCTAGGAAAATGTACCTGTGTTTAACTTTGCTGTTTATTATCTGATTAGAACACAGACACTGTAAAGTTGCACGTTAACTTGTAGGTTTCTGTGCAGGAATAAAATAATCCCAAAGATTACAGTTTTTCATCCCTGTAGGACATTAACCAGTTTTGCATCTAACCTAGCAATCTTATCCTAACTTTTTTTCAAAACATATATAAATGGCCTGATCCTTAAAGTGCTCTTGGAATGTATTCCTTCTGTGTTTTTATGAATCGTCTTTTTAACTTTTGAAAAATTTATGGTTGAAGGACTAGTAAAATCATTGAAAAATCCATCGAGAAATGGAAGTTGTGATGGAGAGAGTATTTGTATTTGGACATAGGGTCATCAAAGAGGTAATCAGGTTAAAATGAGGTCATAAGGTGGACCCTAATTCAATGTGATTGGTGTCCCTATAAGAAGAGGAAATTTAATCACAGACATACACATAAAGAAAACCTTCAAAGACACAGGGAGAAGACAGCCAACTGCAAGCCAAGGAGAGAGGCCTCCGAAGAAACCAAACCTGCCGATACCTTGGTCTCAGACTTCCAGCCTCCAGAGTTGTGAGACAACACGTTTCTACCACTCGAGGCCCCATCCTGGGGTACATTGCCGTAGCAGCCCTAACAAACTAATGTGGCCACTTTCTTTTTCTTTTAGTGGTTAGGATGATCACTGTGAAGATTAGGTGAGGAGATTTCTTTTCAGGGTGTAAGTATTTGATAGAATGAGCAGAACTTACTAGGTGCAAAAAGAAAAAAAAATTCCCCAAGTGTCTCCATTAAAGTCTTTCTGAGGATTAGTTCTTTAATGTCCCTAGATGAAATCTTAAGCATATCTCATAGCTTTTCCAAGCACTTTAGTCCCATGAACAATCTCATTTCAGCAACTAAAATGTTCAGACTTGTGCAGTTATGAAAACCCCAAACTTTATTGAAAGTTAAAGTGTTTCCCCTTGCAAAGCCTGCAGAGAGGCAGGTGGAGATAGCTGGTTTCTTTGAGTCTCTGCTGTTGATCTTCCATTCGTCCTCTCTCTCAGCAGCTCCTGTTTCTGGCCCTCTCCCTGGCTGGGCCAAGAGTGAGAGGATTAGGTTTAGGGCAGTCTCACATGCAGGTCTCCTCTGGCCCTGGGGCTCCTGATGAGCAGATGCATACAGCATGCCCTTTCTCTGGCTGGGAGCCCCCACCTCGGATTCCTTGATGTAGGCAGGCCCTGGATTTCTGGATTTCCACCGCTCTCCTGTGTCCCTTTACTCCTCCATTAGAATTCCCTTTAAGGCAGATTCCTTTCAAGATGACCCATTAGACCCATGGGAAAAACACAGGTGTTTTTGCCGTGTTGATGATGGAAGTAAACACACATCCCAGTGAAACCAACTTTCGTGATGCTGTTGGGCATAAAGGCTATGGTCCCTCACACTTGACTGATGGAGAGAATCAAATACCCATCCTCCAAACTCCAGAGGACACATGTCCATCTTCATAGAGTCCTCTTGAGGCCTAGCTCCATCACTTGCCTTGATTTGAGGAGAAGTCCTCCTTCCTTTCCCCAAGTTGGGGGTTTGCATCAGAACACCAGTACTTTTCTCTGTAAAGATCTCCCTCTCCCAGCTCTTATAGTTCCTCGTCTTTCATAGGCTAGAGTTCATTTTCCCCTCATGCAGTTTTACAGTCTCCTGGGATGTGGGGATGCTTGGCATTAATTCCATTGTCAAGAGCCTTTGTGGCCTCTGCACTGGAGTCCCACTTTAATGTTCATTCACTCCAAGCTGTACTATGGACCTAAGTGAGTATGTCTAACCCATTGGTCCAGGCTGGATCATGGCTTCTCACAGCTGACTGGCATGGTCATTGGCTCTGGATATTTTTGTAACTGGCACTTCCCCGGGACTCAAGGGTCTGGGGACTCAAGTGGGAAAACAACAACAATCACCCTTGTCCCACCGACTCATGTCTCCACCTGCTCAGGTAGGACCTCCTTCCACTGGAGAGTTTCCTGCAACATTTGAGAGTCTCTAGAAGGTTCGTTCGTGTTTGTGAAAGGAAGGGTGTCTGGTCTTGGGGGCAACAAAGCTGCTCTGCCTCCCAACGGTGAGCATTTACCCGACACGCATGCCATGCCTGAGGCACCTCAAGGTAATGACAAACACAGGGTGGCAAGAAAGGACAAATGCTTATTTTCCCTTTGGGACATCACGTGCTCATATGTGTACCTAAGCAGTAGTGTGTGTCCCCTGTTTAGGGAAGTGTTTATGCTTACGTGTCACCACACACGCTTGTCATAGAACCAGACACCAGTTCAAAAATCTCCCTAAATTTGAGGACTGTAAAATTTAGTGGAGTCCTCACTTATCCTTGCCACTCTTGGCTCAGGCTCCTGGAAACCCTTGATCAACCCAGCTGAAGTCTCTGCTGCAAACATCTTTGAGGGAGAGAGGTCTGGAGCAGAGAGCATTGAAGGGACACGCAAGACCACAGCAGCTGCGGAGCGATCGGGGGACATTTGTGGGCACTCACAGTGCTCTGTCCTGCTAGCACACACCTCCCTCGCTCTCACCTTCGCTCTGCTCTGGGACAGTCACTTGAATATGCCGCAGGAACCATCCTGCAATGATGAGCTCAAAGGGACGGGAGCTGCCAGCTGGGGCAGCGGGTGGGGCAGGCAAGGGCAGGGGCCCTGCCGCAGATTCTGAATACAGTTCTGTGCCGGGCAGTCAGCTTCACTCTCGTCCAACATCAGATCTCAGTGTTCCGCAGTCGGAGACATCCTGAACCTGTCACAGCATGCAGGCGCAAAGGAAACCACATGAAAGGAGACGCCCTTTACCCAGGCTGGGCTGGGCTGACTTGTTTGTTTGTTTTATGTGTTGTTTTCTTTTAATGCTTTTCATGATCAAAGCCCTTTGCTGGATTTTTTGGTGCAGTGGTGAGAAACTCAGTCTCCAAGCAAAGGTCATTGGACCAGACTTCTGGATTTAGTGACGGGAGAGGCTATAATTTTTCTTGCTGGCAGCATCGGGCCACTGGAGAAAATTATAAAAGAGACATTGTGCCTCTCTGGTGCCTAGGCTGACACCACGGAGATAGAATGAATGGAAAGTGACGCCTCCCCGACTTAGAGTTAGAGCTGTTTGCCCAAGTGAGGGCAAAACAACTTTCAGGGCCAAGGAGAATCATCAGGGCAATGAATCAATGATGCCGGAATTTTTAACCATATTCATAGACTCTTTTCTTGTATCTTAATATTAAACACCACCCTATGTTAATGCTTTACACAGAAATGTGCTTCAACAAGTTCTGCAGAGTCGATTTTCGATCTTAAATGGTGACCTGGACCCGCCATGGTGACCCTGGCATGTTCACCATCTACATTCCCAGGCCGCTGGGCTGGGCGAGGCTGGGCTGGACACAGCTGGACGGGGCTGGACGGGGCTGGGTCAGGCAGGCTGTGGCTCTGGGGGACTGAAACAAGGGACTCGAGTATCTGCTCTTTAATGCATTGAAGCAATATTGCCTGGGCAGCATCAATGGATGGGATACAGATGTGGACAGCAGAACAGAGTCCAGCCTGGCCTGCTGCTTCGTGGTGTGGGCACTGGTGTGTGCCCAGGTGTAGATGCAAAACAAGGGCTGTCATCCTGCATTTTCAGGGTGGAAGGCCGCAGGCTGACACCGCACACCATTCCCTTGAGATTCCACGGCAGCAGCTCCCACCATGAGAAAGCAGTGCCCGTAGGGTTTGCTCCTACCTGGTTTGTAAACTGGAAACAGATCTGGTGCCATCAGGACTGTTGAAACTACTTTCAGAATGGCTCTCCAGCCCTTCAGGATCAAATGACTTCCACATAGGCCTGGCAATTCTCATGCCAGCATCTGGGAAGGATTTTCAAAGGCTGCCAGCCATCGCTGGAGGCCTCTGCTAGGTGCCAACAAGTAGAAAATTGCCCTCTTTCCTGACAGAACACTGCTTTTCCTCCCATTACTAATTCAGTGTTTGTCCTAGCTTCCTGATGACGAAATTGAGGCCACAGGGACTTCACACTCTCGCTACAGTGTCTGCAGTGATGCTATACACGGTCTGTCCAGGAAATATCAAGCCACATAATATGAAAAATAGAGACATTTATAAAAGAAGGCACAGTGTACAAGAAACATTGTACATAGGACAATGACACCTCAGTTCCCTCTAAAGTTATAACCTTGAGGAAGTCTGGTTCATTGGTAGCGGTCTGAATCCAGTCATTAGCAACTACGGGACTTCTGCTCCGGCAGCAGAAGCCGCAGAACAAATTTTGCCACGACACATTCCATGCCAAGATCCTGTGTCAAAGTCTCGGATGCAGTAGTTTTTGGAATCCCCACATCAGCTTCTAGTTCTCGTACTGCCCATCGCCGATCTCTGTTGATTGCAGCCGTACACATTCTCAGGCGGTCTGCTTGCTGCGGGCCTTCCAGAGTGTGGGTCACTTTCAGCAGATTCTTGACTATCTTTGAAGCATTTGTGCCGCACTCTTATTTGTACTACACTCACTGCATCGTCCCCAAAAGCCTTCTGAATCATCCAAATAGTTTCTGTGGAGGAATGTTCAAGCTTAACACAGAATTTGGTGCAGATTTGTTTCTCTACTCGTGCAGTCATTTTGAATGTGATAGCCGGACAGTACACATGCTCACTACAGCGTCTGCTTCTCCCACTGACTAGTACAGTGAAGTCATCATTGTTCACGCATGTGCATTCCGGTCCACTCTCCTTGGCTGCCAGGTTACATCTATGTCATGTAAACCATTCTCATTATATTAACAATAGCTCTACTTTTTTCTGGACAGACCTCATTGTATATTGAGCTACAGAGACCAGAAACCTGGAAACCAGGAGTCCCAGGCTTTGATCTTGACCACAAAACCAGCACTCCACCCTGCAGGAAAGTGACCCTGAGCCCTGGCCTGAGGAGCTGCGGGGGGGGCGGCCAGGGCTGCCTGCTCCAAGTCACTTGCAATTCCTTGTCTAGTCATAGGTGTAAAGGAAGGGACTCAGGCTGAGAGCCAGGAGGTGCCCAGGCTCACACTCCTTAATCTTGAGAATGTCAGGCTCACTTGGGACATAAAAATAGTGAAGGTGGATTTTTTACTCTGGCCAGAGGGCCCTGATTGTGGTGCTCGGGTGCGAGGCCCAGTACGCAAGCGCTCCAATGCTGAAGAGGAGACTTTCTGGCAGAGCTGCTACTGGGAATAGGAGCATTCACAGGCCATTCGGGGTGTGCCTAAGAGTTCTCCACCCGCACAACCCGCTGGTCGCCGGGCTATTGGAGTGATCCAGGCAGGAAGGGGGATCCAGATGGTGACGCATTTTGAGTCTTGAAGGAGAGTGCACTACTCTGCCTGCTTTTGTTCTCAGTGACACCGGGCATCTGAAGGAGGGTTTTGTATGGTCCTATCACCCTTATTTGACAGAGAAGAAAACAAACACCCCAAGATTTGTTCAAGGCCAGGGGGCAAGCTTTTGGGAAGCCCGAGCCTGAGGCTGACTGCCTATCTTCTGGTCACTCTTTCACTTTCTCCACCTCTCTTCCCTCATACCATCATTTACCAAAGTCTGCGTACAGAAAATCTCACAGGTAGACTTTCCAGAGAGATTTTTCACTTTTTTCACTTACATGCTGGGAAGCCCCAGCCAGAGACTATGTATCACGAAACGGTTTCTCTTCGCAGGTGAAATAGATGTGTGTGTGTGTGTGTGTGTGTGTGTGTGTGAGAGAGAGAGAGAGAGAGAGAGAGAGAGAGAGAGGGAGAGAGAGAGAGAGAGAGGATATTTAGGTTCAGAATTTAAGAATCTCCTAGACTATATGGATGAAAGGTCTTAGATTCTGATATTCTGACCTTTTTAGAGACATTAAAGTCAAGGATTAAAAATAGGAGTCACTGAATGGTTGAGAATGAATGTAGTGATCAGGGGGAAAATAGGAAAGAACACGTATTTGGAAAGTTGTCACCAGCGGTAGTTGTATGAGGTGGTCACCACAGCAGGAGGCTGGCCGTCCACGGACTTCACACGGTGATGGCTCCAGGTTCGGGCAAGTCACTCCCCTGGGGGCCACAGCTCTTCCTCAAATGCCCCCCAGACTTCAGGAGCAGAAGTGTTCCTGGGCTTCTCTCTGCACAATTTTTGAGGAGTACAGGAGGCCACCAATGGACCATTCACATATAGGTGATCGTTCCTCTAGCTCTTTATTTCCAGAGCATTAAGGAGAGAGAAAAAAGAAATGAATTTTATGCAGAAATTGTTCTTTCTATATTCAAAGTCTTGCCTAATAGTTGCAATTGGATGTGTCTCATTTTCCCGTGAATCCACAGGTGAAATTCCTCTGTGTCTCCTGAGCAGGACCGACAAAAGCGTTGCGGAGGTGTATCTTACCATATATGAAAACATGAGCTCCAGACCTTTTAGGGCCTCTATTCAGCTTGTCACAACTCAATCCCATTTTCCTGAATGGCTTGTTTAACTTTCAGAGAGTATCAGATGTACTGTGGTGTAAATAATATTTGAACAAGAGGGAGATTATTAAGTTGCCAACTAAAAAGGCATTTTAAAGACACCCCACTCCCCTGTTTAAATACCCACAGCATTAGTGTGCTTGGAAACCTCTTTGTATTTAGTGGTCATTTTAAAACAACCCACATTGTTCAGCAGGAGGCACCCAATTCCAGCTTGACATTTAGCACTTAAAGGAGCTGAGAGGCTCCAGGCGGCCTTATCAACTCACAGGCAGGTCAGTAAATGTCAGGGGGCTGCTTCTGCCTGAAACCACAGGTTAGAGCGTGGAAGGAACGGAGACTCCAGTTAAGTGCTTAAAGTATTAAGAGAATCTGAAAACAAAGTGCGCACCATTAGCCAAATTGATGCAGGCTTGTGGTGAGCTACAGTGTGGACCTACGGCTCGGTCTTTGTCAAAGTTTTTTAAAAGTGAGGGGTGGGGAGCAGAAGTGACGTGCTGACTACTCTTCTATGGGATACGATGGAATAAGAAGGGCTCATTAATGAGTCCAGGCCAATGAGTTTTCTAAACATCTGATTTCCCCCCTTAAACACAATTAGCTCTCAGAGGCCACAAGAAGGGGAAAAATGCAACAGCTCTAATGCAAAGAAATTGCTGACATGTATTCATTAGAAAATCAGAAAGTGCAAATAAAAGGGCACTAGATGAGAAGGTGGCTTTTTTCAAATTTAAAACTGCAGAAGCCAACCTTTGGTCTCCTGTGAGAATAATGGATGAAAACATAATTATTTGTGTCTCCGTTGACTTGGAAAATTTTGTAGATGGAAGAAATAGCAATCTTCTATTGGAAAAAACGTAGTGCTCTTCAAAGCACTTTTGCTCCTGCCTTTTTAATCTGAGCCTTGTCACAGCACCAGGAACTGGGCACAAGGGTCCATTTTATAGATTGGAAAATAAAGAGTTTCCGGTTCAGCACCCTAACCTTCCGCACACTCTCTGAATGTTTGATTTCAAATTTGTTTCTTGGGATCACATTAATTAAAAGTAGGACTAGAATTAAAGCACAGGCCACCTGGCTCCTAGTACAACTGCAAAAACTCAAAAACAAATCAAACCAAACACTCCAGGCACTCTGTGAAGGTGCTCTTGTCCGTGGCTTCCAAACCGCAGGGATCTCCCCCTCACTCTGCCTGACACCCGGCAGAGAGGTCACTCTCTATGCCTTCATCCTGATCTGTCATCGAGGTTCTAGAGACGGAGAGCCTTCACTTCAGCGCCCCCAGGCCTTGGGCCAAGAACACTGACACTAGGTTTCTCCCTCAAGAAATGGAAACAGCATCTACCCTGTGTATCTTCATGAAGATTCTGAATTATGATAATGGAAGATGCCTGATATGTGCCATGGGCTCTATGAATAATCATTTTTCCTCAGGCCCATGTTGAAATCGCCTCAGTCAAGCAGATTATGCTTGCTTGCCCTTGGCTCACCTATATTCTAGGAGAGAGAGACCCTAAAAGATAACACGTGGTTTCCTTGTGCTCTAAACCCTAACCGTTAACAGAAACTCCATCTCTCACTGGGATGGGGCAATCATGCAAAATGATCGTGCCTCACTGACTACATTCTGGCAGGTGCCCCACATGCTGGGCCCTCTGTGGCCTGAGGTCAGTGCCAAAGGGAGTAGACAGGTTGCCATGAATTTTTTGTGACTCTGTATATCCACCCCAAAGAGATAATATAATGAATTCACCCCCAAGTATATCCCTCTACCCTAAATTATTGCATTTAAATAAATGTGTTATGCTTAAGTCTTATCCCCTACTGGTCAGCCAACCGAATCTTCACTTTAGAAATTCATTCATCTTGCATCTTCCCTTTTCAGTTTTCCTTTCAAGACACACTGTTATGAAGGTACACTTTCACGTCTTACCCCAGAGTTGGCCTTGTTTTGACCATAAGTTCAACTATTTGTGATGCCTACTATGTATGTAGCAGGTATCTGCTAGGTATTTGGGACAAAACTATGGACAAGACTGTCTGCAGTTCCTATTTTCACAGGTATTGTTTGCATTCTAGAGCAAGAAATCGCTTAAAAGACAAAGGAAATAGGATCTTATCTGCTATGAAGAAAAAATATTGAATCGAGACAGGACTAGTTATAATTCGATGAGCAGTAAATACATCTTTGAGGGAGAATATTCAAGCTGAAACCTAAAGGAAAGTCAGCAAAACTCACCTTGTAAACCAAGCCTGAGCCTACTGTTTATCGCCAGTAGATGGCTTCTGATATAGTGCCCTTAATCCTGCAAGGATTTTGCTATTATTTCAACTTTTTAAATACACACACACACACACACACAACTTTTAAACACACACTATTCTCTGTTAAGTCAGGAGCTGCTGGGTCTCTGAGGTGATGTCTTATAATGCAAGACGAGCGTCAGTTGGGGCCGAGGACAGCTGAACATCAAATCTTTCCAAGCAGCCATTTCTGGAAAACATAAATCATCCCTTTAATGATGGATGTTAACATGGCAAGAATTCATTCTTTACCTCATGCTCAGTAATTCTCAGCTGCCCTTTCACCACCTTTACACTTTCTGAAACTCCGGGCAGGTTTTAGAGACTCAGGAAAGCCTAAATCCTCGGGAAGCTCCTTCCCTGTTTGGTAATGGTTTGTCAAGGATTTCCCTCTGAATGGATGGGCCACGGTGGTAGGAATCTCCTGGCTCTCGTGGCTCTGAGAAGGCAGCCAGAAAGAAATCTCTTTTTCTAAAAGAAGCTCTTTTCCTAAGTTGGCTGGATCTGACCAGGCTGGCTGTGGCAAGGAGGGGTGTCGTAGGATTACAAACAAGACCACAGAGCCAAATCTGCTCTGAGATTAGGCAGACATTTTTCTATCAAGGAAGTGAGTGCAAGAAAGAGCCAATAAAAATTATATTACTAGGGCGTCTTCTTGTCTTCTTTCATTCCTATTAGTCTATTTATTCCATGGAAATTGTTACCTTTAGGGTGATTATGCACACACCCAGGTATAATGACGGCCACACCTGCATATGAAATCCTATCACTTTGCATGCATGCTTTGAAAAGACCAGCCAAATTTATGGAAGGCCTTGGTGCAGAAAGAAACTGATATCTTTGGGAATTGTTAAATTATTTGACTTTTCCACAGGAAAAAGAGAAGCTTGTCTTCTGTGCTTTGATGTTGTGCAAAAGGAAAAGATACAGCTAATTTTGTTGCAATATTAGATTATCCAGGATTGTTTATTTTCCCTGGCTTCTCTAACAAGTCAAAAAGGATCTGCAATCCTAGTTTGCACAGAGTGTGTTCGTTTTCAGTTCCTAGGCTTTCCACAGACTGGGAACAGTGTCTTTGCAGAAGTTTGCATGGAAAGTGACTGGTGCATTCTGCCCTGAACGGACTTAGGACATTACAAACAAGGACTGAAATCTTTCCCAGGACCGTTTCCCGTATTCAGAGCATGTGTCGTAATCAATGACCTGGGGATTTGATTTAATCTTCCACTCTCTCAGGCCCAAAAATACCAAGTCCACTTCTTGCAACACACAGAGTCAAATTTTAATAGGATTGTCCTGGTGCCATATCTAGGACTGGAATCAAGTTTGACATTCAAAACAAGGTTTAAGTCACCATAACTCCTATAGAATGACTAAGGCCATTAAAAGTTGAATGAGGACTTGTGTCTCCAAAAAGGGCAGACAGGTTTTTTTAGGTCTCTCTTTTTTTTCAGACAACACTGTGAGAACAGTAACTGGGACATGGTTTACTGGGCTAGAGGCAAAAGCCTGAGTCATCGCTTGTAGCATTAACACCCTGAGGATTGGGGAGGCTGGGTACAGGCACCCTGAAACGCAGTGGCCTTTCAACTTTGGGTTCACACCTGCTTACACCTCGCAGGTGAAACCTCCCAGGTGTACGGATAAAGCCCCACATCTCCAGTAATTTAAATTGCTACAGGTCATATGGCAGTGGGGAATTACTCAGAGCCAGGGTCGCCCCTTGAGGAGTTAGAGACAGCCTCATGCTTGAAGGCTTAGGCATTTGTTTCTCTTGCTTCTCTGGTTTTCAGCAGCCTCATCTGTAAATTTTAGATGATATAATATCTGCCGCCCAGGGAGGTTCTGATTATTATCTCAGATATTGTAACTTTCCTTTTCTTTCCTTCCTTCATTCATTTGGAAAGTAGTATTTTGGTAGAAGATGGGAAAAAAAATCTTCTAAGGCTAGAAAACAGATGAATTCCCTAGAAAGTATTATAAAAGTATAAATAACATGTCTGTATTAAATATATCCATATACAAATATAAATATATAAATAATTGTGCTCACAGTTTTTCATTTCTTCTTCTCAGGGCCCCTGCAGTCTGGAAATTGTAGTTGTCACATTTTGCAGATGAGAAAATTAAGGTTCAAGCAAGTTCATCAACTTGCCAGAAGTCTTACCTTTGATCACCGCTACATTTGAGGCCAGGTTAGTCTCATTGCCAAGTTTATACTTTTCTATAGACCCAAATTCCAATTGGTGAAAGGAGATTGTATATTCTAATGAAACCTAACAGGGTAGCCAAGTCAGATGGGACAGATGGGTGGTCCTCAAACACAACTGCATCTAAGAGCAAGGTGGGATGCTCATTAACACAAAGAACCCCAGGACTCGGCCCTGGAGATTCTGACTCACGATTTTGGGGTAGGGCCTAGAAGCTGCATTTCAACAACAGCACTCCCCAGACTTCTGTTGCCAGGGCTGTTGGGTTTAGGTGGAGCAAGGTTCACAGAAACAGGGAGTGGAGACACTATTTGTGCATGTCCTACCTCCATGCCACACAAACAGGGCACAACAAAAGCTGCTGTTCATTCCAGGCAACCTGGAACTTGCTGACTTCACCTGGGAATCAAAGATATCGAGGGACCTGCCTACAGGCGGGGCTTCTGCTCATCGACCTGAACTCACCTGAACAGCCCAGACCATTCTCTCCCAAAGAACCTGTTTTAAAATGGAGGAGCTAATGGCCTGCTCCTCCACAAGGACAGTCCACTGCAGACTCAGAGGCCATGGACCTCAGACTCTGGCTGAATCAGAATCCCCTGGAGCTCATTCCAACACCACCTGCTGGCTCCACCCCCACGGATGCAGACTCCAGAGGTCTGGTGTGGAGCCCAGGAATCTGCATTTCTCACCAGTTCCTAGGTGATGCTGATGCTGCTTGTCTGGGAACCACACTCAGAGAATCATTGCCTTAGGCATCAATTCTGCACCCAAATCTATACCTTTAAACTTCCATAGGAGAGGATAAACCCCAGTCCTTTGCCTCAGTTCTACATGGGGAAGAAAAGGCTTACTGAATTAAATTCCTTCAACTACATTTCTGTAAGCATGCTTAGATGAGGATAACTTTAGCAAATAAAAGTATGACTACATGGAAGGAATTAAGCTCCTAAAGGATCTCCTTTGTGTCACATGTGGCCTGTCACTACAGATGTTCTGAAGACACTCCATGTCTGGTTGCCAGGACAACCATGAAAGAATCGCCTGTCTTTAATCCAAACACGAGGAGGTCTCAATTAATGAGACAATGCACATTTTGGAATTTAGTTCTTGGAGGGCTTCTCCAGGTGTGGATTATTTTGTATATGCAAGTGCTTCAAAAATAAAACAACACAGACTTGATTCTGATAAATCTTTCAGTATTTCCTGAGTGTGCAGTTAGGCGAATGAGTCTGTGAAATTTGGAGACCTCTCTTCATCCTGTGACTGAGCAGCTCCTCTGGTCTGGACCCTGAAACTTCTCACAAAGGGAACTTCTTTGGTCACTTTGGTCAGTTTTTTTTTTTTCTTATTGAATAGAGAGAGAGAGAAAATAGCATTGATTTGTTGTTCCACTTATTTAATAATTCATTGGTTGATTCTTATATGTGCCTTGACAAGGGATTGAACCCACAACCTCAGCATACGGGGATGATGCTCTAACCAACTGAGCTACCAGCCAGGGCACTTTGGTCAGTTCTTTAAACAACCTGGGATAGGTATATTGGGGTATGACGATTTAAAAATTCTAGATTAAAAAAAAAAGTTTGGCTACTGATGTACTGAAAATATAACTGCTTCCTACCCCAGGACTGGATGATGGACTTCTTATTGGGCCCCTGACATAATAAGCATTCTCTGCTAATCATGTCTTTTCACTTGAAGAAAGTAGTGTGAAAACAGGTTTAGACTGTGACCAGACATTCTATAAAAAGATTGTCATTTCAGCACTTTGCATCGTAACTCTGAAATGTCATGAAACGGTCACTGGTGGAGCAGGCAGTCCTGTCATTTGCAAACTGTACTGACGGGCCACATTTTTCCACCCTTGTGGCAATTGGCCTGGCAAATGAACAAGTAAGCATGGGCATTCTCAGTCTCAAAATGTAAAGCTCTATCCCATGCAGGAAATGTACTGTTTTTTAATTTGCAAGCAGATTACATTGTCCCTAAGAATTAATATTTGTCCTTAAGAAATAGGTATATATTCATTTGTTTGTTCCAATAGTTTAACAGTTAGAATTTCTTTGTTTGCAAATGAAAGGAACAGTTCTCCCCCACTGAAGCTGAATTAAGAAAAAAAGGGGGGTAAATATATTAGCTCATGTTACCTGCAAAATACCGAGTATTCTAAATTCAGGAGCGGTGTGTTCAAGATCTCAAATAAAGTCATCAGCATGATGTTCCTATCTCTTCACTTCTTGGTGCTCCTTTCATTACTGGAAATGCTAGGTAATCCTCTGATTTTACGAGTTGAGCTCAAATGTCCACCTGACCAACTGCTCTTAACAGCGGTCTTAACCAACCGCTGAGTTCCATGCTCCTCCAGACCACATAAGAAGAGAGTAAGCAGAGCTGAATTTGAGTAAGCAAAGTGAAGATCAGAGTTATTGTAGGAAGAGGAGAAATGAATAGAGTAATGCAAAAGAGAGCTACTATAATTGGATAACAATGAATGACCATCAGGAAGAATGAGGAAATGGGAAGACCTCACTCACTCAACTGGGGACTGGATTTGGGGAACCAAAAATATCCTGAAGTAGTGTGCTTAAAAAACCTCCAATTCTCCAGCATTATTGTGGATTAAAATTTCTAGCTTCTGGCAAATGTGAGCTATTTTGTCTTAAGATTTTGTTGCTGGATAGAAGGAAGTGGATAAAGTGTGAAGATCACATTTCATGGTGTTATCTTTACAGAGTTAGATTCAGCTAGGCAAATTTCCCCTTCCTTTTCCTATCTTATGCAGTGAGATAACTTTCCTTGTTTTCTTAATATCATTTTCTTAAGGAATAGCAAGTTTGTGTTATACTTCCTTGGTTACAGATCCAGTCATGAAATTCTACCACTTACTTAGCCTGTGACCTTAATAAAATTATTTAAACTTCCTGGACCTCAGAGACTTTCATGTAAAATGAAGAAGTTAGCTAAGTGATCTCAAAGTCTTCTAAATAAATCAATGTAGTAGGAATCCAAGCTTCAGACTATATTGTGTCCACTCTTAGGATTCAGACATGACAAGATGTGTCTGGGAAATCAGGCTCTGGAGAACCCTAGGGGGGAAAAAAGTCAGAGAGAATGAGCCAGAATCATGGTCTCTACCACCTGGATTTTCTCGCAGACTCCAGCTTCCAAGAGACTGATCTGAAAACTCTTTGTAAACAGAGAAGCTATGAACAAAACCCAAAAGAGATGTCCCACTAAATTGCTGTAAAAATGCCTAAGTCTAATGGGAAGGGAGTCTGCCTTTCCTCTTTCCCACCATGTCACACCGTGCGCCTTGGCACACTGAAGGCTCTAGAACATCTGCTCTGACTAAATGCACAAATGAACAACAACAAAAAAAATCCCTCCAGATGAAAACTTGCAAGCAGCCTCTGCCAATCGACTTCTCAAAAATCTTAGGATACAAATTTCTAGTGAAATATAATGGATTGAAAAGACACATTCAACTCTGTTTCTTCCCCAAACACCACCGAATGACAGAAGGTCCCAAAGGAAAAAAGAACAGAAATAGAGATGCCTGCAACTGAAGTTTGCAAGCTGCAAAGTAAGAGCGACTGGTAACCGACTCAGAAAGACCAAAGAACACTGAATCCTGAGCTCCTGCTGAGGCAAGACGAAGAACCAAACTTCAGTACAGAGGCCCCAGCCACTCAGATTGCTATGGCACTGGCTATCTCTGGAAGTGGGTCAAGGTGAGACTGAAATTAGAATGACTTTTGTTTAGTATTCGCTTTCATTCAGGGATACACCATAGTTTATTTAACTCTAATGTTATGCAATTAGTAATTTCATTTTTTAAAATGTTACAAAAAGTACTACAGAGAACATCTTGGCACATCAAAATTCTGCATGATTCTCTTATTATTTCCTTAGGATAAAATTGTGGAAGTGTTCTTCCTTCAAAGTCTATAAACATGTTCAATGCTTTGACAAACGCCACATACTCTGGCCAACATCAGGGCTCATCATCCTTTCAGACTTTGACAGTCTGATGTGTAAAAATCATATCATACTTCAGTCCGTATGCCATCGATTGATAATGAGGTTTAAAGCATTAAATATATGTTTATTGGGCTTTTATATTTCATTTCTTTGAAAATTGCTGTGCTTACCTTTTGCCCATTTGTTCCTTGGGTTGCTTTCCTTATCCTCGCCAATTGGTATTAAGTCTTCATGTAATAAAAATGCCTGTTGCTTATATGTAATAATGATATTTTCCTCTGCCCTCATTTGCCATTTGTTTTTAAAGTTTCTTTGGACTCTAAGGATGTCTGTGTTTTACATAGCTCTTCCGAAAAGTGGTAAAATGTATTATTTTGTTTGAATGGAGATACAGGGTCAAGCTTGAAAGGAAAAGTTTTGTCAACGAGAGGGTAGCACGAAGTTTCAGGCATCTGGAGTGGAGACGTGGGTAAAGGAGACATTAAGTATCATTGGTCCATTTCGGTTAGAAAGACCGAAAAGTAATCAGAATATGATGTTTCTTGTTGCTGTTGTTAAATAAATCACTGAAAAATATGATTGGGTTACAAAATACATTTAACTACTTTTTCTGCCACAAATGGACATATAAAATAGATTGAGGGGTCTATTTACTGAGAGGATCTGGCCTAAACACCAACGGTAGCAGAAGAATACTGGCAGCTGAAACTAATAGAAAGCCCAATTAAACCATCTAATTGTGAGGACATTTCTCTTTTCACATAAGTGAAAGTCTGGGTTTCAACGCATCATCGAGGACCCAGGAGCCTTCGATCCTTCTGCATCCTCAGTGTGCAGTTCAGGTCCCTGGACTGGGCAGCTCATGTTTGCAATTGAGTCCCTAGGTCAGAGGTCACAAGCACCTAAGTCTATTCTCAGAGACTCGTCAGCAGACATCCCCTCAGGACTCCCGGTTTGTGAGCACTTCAGGGTCAAGGGGTTGAGAACACCAGTTCACTGAGATAGCTCAACTTCACCCTTGTGGGGCTGACGAAGACTCCAGCCTGTCCTGAAGAACCTGACCACTTACATGAGGGTGAGCAAAATAGAGGTTCTGTTAGTGAGGAAGGAATGGGAGAATGCACGTTGGGGAGAGAGCCAAGAATAGAGGCCTCTATGCCTAAGTCAATAATAAATAAAAGTGGATCCTAAAAAAAGTTATGCATGGATGAAAATCTGCCCTACCTTGAATTTCCATAACCTAGCACCTCTGGATAAAAATATGACTTCAGCTGGAGTCCAGGGCATGATGTATTCTTACTTTATGGAGCAAATATGTCCCCCCATATTCACTCAACTGTAAGCTGAATTTTGGTGAAGTACGGTAAACCTAATTTTCCTGTCATTTATTTTATAAAAAATCTCTTCCTCTCTTTTCTGTAGTCTGAACTTAGCTATAGGACACGATTAAGAAACTGATCAGGTCCATAAAATACTGGTCAGGAGTATAATCCATCCTTCTGGAAAAGCTTTGGGACTATGGACACTATTCCTGACCCACCGTCTGTCCTTCAGCTCATCACTTTTGTCCAAACTGCACAGACCTTTGATATGTGGGGCCCCACACTTACCATTTCTGTCCTTGGCTCCCATCCTCTCCTCTAGTCCAGGATGCCGTGTCTGGCAGACCTTGTGGCCATGTCAAGGGACTCTCAGCATTGTACAACCCAACAGAGTAAGAAAGTTCAGACCACGTAGGAACTAGGGCAAGCAGACACCCGTTTATCTCTCAATGATCTTTTGTCTGAAGAATTTGGGTTTTATAAATAATTTTGTGCTGTTTATTACCTTGAAAAGCGAGGAATCTGAGAGTAAAACAAAGGTTGTTTGTCATGTAAAGCATCCCATGTAGCCACTACAGAGTGGAGCTGCAAAGTTAAGAAAGAAAACCCAGTGGACTAGCACACAGCTTGTGTGGAAAATAATATAATAGTAACGAAATAGTAACACAACAATAAACTCTGTATTTTGTGTGCTCACAACTGTGAACTTACTTTTGCCCCACCTGGTATAATGTCTAATCACTGGGTTGTACACCTGAAGCTAATATAATACTGTATGTCAACTGTAAATAAAACATAAAAAATTATTTAAATTTTAAAAATCTTCTGAATGAGCTCTGTCAGCAATGCTATATCACAATGTGCAAACAACTTCAAAGTTAAACATAAAATTTAAATTTAAATTTGGATTTGATCTGTGAAAGACAATAAATTTCACTCTTCTGAAATCGAGTAATTATCTGATAGAAACAGACTCAGAACTACAGAGGGTGGCAAAAGTAGGTTTATTGTTGTTTGTATGGAAAATAATAAATAATACAAGAATAAACTCTATTTCACTTACAACTGTAAACCTACTGCTCTACCATGTATTACTTACCAAGTGATAACCCCAATAAATCTAGTACCCATCTGACACCATACATAGTTATTAGTGTATTATTGACTATATTCCCTATGCTGTACTTTACATTCCCATGACTGTTCTGTCACTAATAATATGTACTTCTTAATTACTTCACCTTTTCACTCACACTCCTAACCTCCTACCCATCTGGCAGGTGTCAAAATGTTCTCTGTATCCATTAGTCTGTTTCTCTTCTGCTTGCTTGTTTATTTTGTTTTTTGGATTATACACATAAGTAAAATCATATGGCATTTGTCTTCCTCTGTCTGACTTACTTCACTCAGCACAATACCCTCTAGGTCCATCCATGTTGTTGTAGATGGCAATATTTCATTTCTTTTTATGGCTGAGTCACATTCCATTGTATGTACGCATCACTCCTGTATTCATTCATCTATTGATGGACACTTTGGTTGCTTCCAAATCTTGGCAATTATAAATAATGCTGCAATGAACATATGGCTGTATATCTTTTTGATTTAGTGTTTTGGATTCTTTGGATAAATACCCAGAAGTGGAATTGTTGGGTCTTTCTTTGTCTGTTGTTATACAGCTCTGTTTTAAAGTCCATTTTGTCTAATATAAGTATTGCTCTCCCAGCTTTTGTTTGTTTCCATTTTTGTGAAATATCTTTTTCTGTCCTTTTACTTTCAGTCTATGTGTGTCTTTCAATCTGAAGTGAGTCTTCTGTAGACAACATATGTAAGGGTCTCATTTTGATATCCATCCAGCCTCCATATGTCTTTTGATTGGAGCATTTAATCCATTTGCATTTAAAGTAATTGTTGATAGATATGCACATATATATATGTTGCCGTTTTATTATTCATATTTTTATTTATTTTTCTTCTTCTTAAACAAGACCCTTTAACAATTTTATAATACTGGTTTGGTGGTGATAAACTTCCGTAGTTTTTTCTTGTCTGAGAAGCTCTTTATCTGTCCTGTGATTTTGAATGATAGCTTTGCTGGGTAGAGTAACCTTGGTTGTAGGTCCCTGCTTTTCATACCTAGAATATTTCTTGTCAGCACCTTTGGCCTGCAAGGTTTCTGTTCAGAAATCACCCACCAGTCTTATGGGAGCTTCCTGATAGATAACTAAGTGCTTTTATCCTTGCTTTTAAGATTCTCTCTTTGTCTTTCGCCTTTGACATTTTAATTTTGCTTGTCTTGGTGTGGGCCTCTTTGGGGTCATCTTGTTTGGGATTCTCTGTGCTTCTTGGACTTCTATGTTTATTTCCTTCACTGGGTTAGGAAAGTTTTCTGTCATTATTTTTTCAAATAGATTTTCAATTCCTTACTTTCTCTCTTTTTCTTCTTTTTTCTTTTTCACAGCAATAATGTGAATGTTGGTACACTTGAAGTTGCCTCAGAAGCTCCTTACCTTACCTTTATTTTGGGATTATTTTTTCTTTTTGCTGTTCTGATTGGGTATTGTTTTTTGCTTCCTTATATTCCAAATTGCTGATTTGATTCTCTATAAATTGTTAGTCTACTGTTGATTCCCTGTAAATTATTCTTCATTTCAATTAGTGTATCCTTCATTTCTCAATGTATAATACACTTATGTATGTATGATTTCCATGTCCTTTTTTATGCTGTTGAAGTCCTCATTAAGTTCATTGAGCATCCTTGTAACCAGTGTTTTGAACTCTGCATCTAGTAGATTGCTTGTCTCTACTTTGTTTAATTCTCTTTGTGGAGTTTTTTTCTTATTTGGGACATGTTTCTCTGTCTCCTCTTATTGGCTGTCTCCCTGTATTTGTTTCTATGAATTAGGTAGAGCTTGTATGTCTCCTGGGCTCTGTAGAGTGACTAATGTAGTAGGTGTCCTGTTGGGTCTAGTGGCCCAGCCTCCCTGATCACCCAAGCTGGCACTCCAGGTGCACACCCCAATGTGGGCTGTGTATATTCTACTATTGTAGTTGAGCCTTGATTGATGTTGGCACATCAATGGGGGGGATTTGTCCCCAAGCCAATCAGCTGCAAGGACTGACTGTGACCACCAACCAGTGTGGAAGATAAACTGTGCAGGAGCCCATGTCATGAAGCAGGACTTACTTCAGCAGACTCTGGTGCCCCCTGAGTTTGCCCTCTGAGTGTATCCCTTGTGGAGGTTGTTGGCTGGTGCTTCAATGTTGACTGAAGCCATCCACCAGGTACACTGACTTTGGGCTTCCCAGGAAGTACAGATCAAGGTCACCCACCACCTGTGCTCTACCCAGGGCCACCCTGCATGTGCTACAAAGCAATGACTGCTACTTGTGCTGGCCTTGAAGTTATAAGGAAGAGGCCAAACTATGAGCTAAGTCTGGCTGCTGCTAGAGCTGGGCCTGGAGCCACTTAGCGAGAGGTGAGGGGCACATTGAGGCCAGATGGGGCTTGTTTGAGAGATTTGGGAAAGCTTGAGGAATGAGCCAAGATAGGCCAATTATATGGAAAAGCCACTGGAAATAGCTTGGGTTAGGGCGCAGGTTGGGTGGGGCAGGGTTTCAGGGAATTACCAGAGTGGGGTAAACAATGTTAGCCAGGTTGATGGATATTCACATATGGCATCTTCCAGAAGGCTCTATGGGAACAGGGCCGAGAAAGGAATAATGGCCTCTCCCAGCACTTCTGTTAGGGAGAAAGCTGCCTCTGCAGCTCTTACCTTAATGCCAGACAATTCCGTTCCCTCCTGTATGTCCCTGGTGCTCTAGCGCTGGAACTCAGAGCAAGTAAGTCTGAGGAACTCCATGTATGGGCCCTTTAGGAGAAGTGCCTGGGACTTCACTAGCCCTCCGTCTTACTCAGCAACAATCCAAGCTGTTTTTACAGCCACAATCTATGGAGAATTCTCCTTCCAGCACTGGAACTCTAGGCTGGGGGTTCTTGTGGGGGCTGCAATTTCTTGCTCCTCAGGGGGGACCTCTGCATGAGCAATAACTCTCCCAATTTTTATCCACCACATGTGGGTATGGGACCAGACCATTCCACATCTCTACCCTTCCTGCCAGTCTCAATGTGGCTTTTTCTTTATATCTTTATTTGTAAAACTTCCCTTCAGCTAGATTTCAGGAAGTTCTGAATAGTGGTTATTCTGCTCTATAGTTTAGTTAATTCTGATGTGGTTTGTGGGTCAATTTGAGTACCTCATTTACCTATGTTACCATCTTGACTGGAACCCCACTCAGTCAGCTCATGAAGAAGTATTAGAGACAGCTGATATACTCATCAATATGTAAGAGTTATATCATAGATGATATTTCCTTATTGGCCAAAAAAATTTCACATAGAATTATACCATCACCTTTTTGTGAATAACCAATGAATTTTCATATTAGTTATTATGAAATTGTCAGTGCTACAGGTTAAAAGACCTTCAATATCATGTGACTCAACCTATAAAATCTAGAACTTACCCATTTTCCATATCATTACAAACCAGTCTGAAAAATGTAAAGTATAAAGACCATGTCTTAATAAAAAAGATTGTTTCTATACCATAAGTTAAGTTTCAAAAGATGCTATACTTTCTGTTGCATATGCCACGTGTTTTACAATAGAATAATTTTTTAATATTTGCCTTACTGATCATGTTATAGGATGTAAAATGAAAATAACCCCTAACCTTCATTCTCTAAAACAGCTGAATTATAAAGATATCTCGTTATCTCAGGCTTTGAATCAATTCATCAGAGGTGTTGTTTGCCATTTTCAGATTCTTTTCCACTGTATTTTCAGAAGGGTGTTAATTAGATTTATTAACTATGAAGTTTAATAATCCTTCCCCAGTTGGGCAGATTTCTCTTTCATCTGTGAAGATGTAACTTATATGATGCATTAGGAGCATTTAAATGATAAGACTTAAATCTGACTTGCCAAAAGATCTTTGAAGCTGTGCTCCAGTAGACGCTGAGCTCTATGAGATCAGCTACTGAGACTATTTTACTCATTGTTATACATGCAGAACCTAGTCCAGGGCCTGACCTGGTGTAGATATTCAAAGTATTTACTTAAATAAAATCAGAACTTTTCTATGATTCTACAGTAAAATCATTTGTCAAGTCAATCCATTTTCTTCATGTAAGTTGAAGTATATGAAATGGTTGTAGATCAAGAACTGAAAAAAAAAGTGAACAATAGCAATTTCACATGGTTCAACTTAATAAGAAATCTGGGACCAGAAAGGTTAAGGTTATAAATTTACCTGAAATTAGGATACATGCTTTTTCGTGTAACCCAATGATCAAGAAAGAAGAGGTTGAAGCATGCTGTTGCTGTAACAGTGGCATGACTGATCATCTGTGTTCTATTTATAGTTTGTACATGGCAGCATGCAATACGTCACCATGAGAAGTCCATAGCCCAGCACCCCACGTACGGCTGCTTGACTTTCAGGGAGGAGCCAGCCTCACTTGCTTTGCTCAGCCTGGCTGGATGCCAGATATGCTGCCCCCACCTCAGGGCAGATATAATGCTGGCAGAGCCAGCATCTGGCTGTGACGTGTTCTCTGCAGCATCACCAGTGACATGCCTAGAATTATAGAGACCGTCGAGGTCACTTGTCCTTTCTACACCTTCATCCTAAGGATGAGGAAGTTAATGTGGAAAATGCAGGTTGCTCAAAAGGACATAGTTGCCTCACAGTCACATAGCTTGCTTGTCTAGAGGTAAAAACGGTCCATTTTGCTGAGAAGCTCAGATTCTTCACAGATCTTTCAGGGCGTGGGATTCTTACCTGACAGGCTTGAAGAGACCGCAGACCTGGTGACCATCCAGTCAGCAGGATCCGCTTCTCGGTAACAGCCTGCCTGTGGGTTCTTTATTCTGACCCACATACTCTCTCTAAAGACACTCCCATGGCTCCAGCCAACTGCGCCGAGGGATAAAGCTCAGTCTGAGGAAGTGTTGCGTCAGTAATCAAAGTGACTTTTTCTGATACTTAGAACAGTTTTGTTGTGTCTTGTCTTGTACCTCAAGCTTCTATGAATCTCCTGTGGATCTTCGGGTTCATGTTTGTCGGGTTTGGGTCTCCCAGTCAGTCTGATATCTGAGATATATGTGTCTACAAGGTTTTTCTCACCTGCCTGGCTTCTGTTCACCTTATTTTTCTGATTTGTGTTCTTTGTTTTTGCCCCAATTCTGAATAATCATCTTTCTCTAACCCCTCATATCTACTGAAAGCCATTAGCTTTGTTTCTGATTTCTTGTTGCTGTCTTCACTGCAACCTAAGGTCTGGGGAAACACTGGTTTTATCACTCACAGGAGTGTCTTCTTTTATATCACATCTTGATTTCTGCTCCTTCATTGTAAGCTCAGCCCCACATAGAAAACAAGGGGGTGTTTGGTGATTACTAACAATACCTTAAATTTACATTACACTCTCTAGTTTATGAACATTTATCACATCTATACAAAAACATTCAGAGCGTCCTAAAATCCCAGAGTGAGAAGAATGTTCCAGGGTTTCTTCCCTAATGCTGAGTGCAGAAGGGTAGTGGATTTGAGATAACTTGGAAAAAAAATTCCAATTTATTAACTCCATCCTGAAAATTTGAGTGAGTAGCTCTATAGGTTACAAGAATCTGTTTTCCTTATATTCCATGTTGTTCTGATGAATGGTCAGGGTTGGAAACCACAGATACAGTCTATTTCCATCTCAGAAAGATGGTTAACTAGCTTCTAATTAAGTATCATTTAGACAGGCCATGACCATTCTGCTGTTGAGTATCACTGTTGGGAAGATAGTTCTCATCTGAACCAAAGCCAAATTTGGGCTATCAGATTATAAATAGAATTCAAATAAATATAATATTAAACAACAGGACCTTCCAGTAAGTAAATTGGAAATCTCAACAAATGTCAGGGATTCCTCTCCTGGGAAACAATATATTATTATAATTTTGGGAAATTCTATTGTTATACCTGAACAAACAACAAGTCAATAATTTATTTTTTGTATCCAGCAGGAAAACTCATGATGGTTAGAAATGGGGAATGAGAAAATGTTTTTGAGACTCAAGATTTTGCTTCTCCACCCTGGCCAGTGTGGTTCAGTTGTTTGGAGCGTCTTCCCATAAACCGAAAGGTCATGGGTCACTTCCCAGTCAGGGCACATGCCTAGGTTGTGAGTTCAGTTCCCCGTCAGGGCACATGCGGGAGACAACTAATTGATGTTTCTCTCTCACTTCAATGCTTTTTTATTTTTTTTTTCTTTCTCACCCTTCTCCTCTCTCTAAAATTAATGAACATGTCCTCAGATAAGGATTTAAAAAAAGATTTTGCTCTCCTTCTTCTCCTCCCCAAAGACTCAGGGCTTCAAAGAGGTCAGTTGTTTCATCTACAAAATAGAGAGGTCGCTGTTTGCACCAAAGCCAAAGCCCGTTCGGCTTCATTGAAAAGAAATGCTCACCTGGGTGCACTTCAATCACACTGAAGTCACGCGATTGGCAGACCCTCAGCACTGGTAGGAAAGTGTCATCTAACTTAATATCACATTTGGGGATAGGAAGTTCATGCAAACCTGCTTGGTCATATCAAAGAAGATTCTTCATAACAGAAGGCATTGAGGCAAAGCTGACCCAGCCCTTTTCTGTCACTGTGGGGCTTTGAACCTCTTTATTTACATAGACAAAGGGGGAAAGATTGAAAAATACACACGCAAAGGAATTGACAGAGGTGGAACCATCTCTTTCTTCTGTTAAACCTTCCGTGGAATGGTTGCCTGCAAAATTATACTAATGAAAAGCAGGTGCTGCAACAAACCTTCCACATTATGGAACATGACAATTTGCAGTGGGAAGGCTGATTATTCCCCAGCTGCCAACCTCTTCTCAATCGGCAGACTCCAGTAACCCTTCATTTCCCCAGGACACTCCTGTTCCTGCAGCACAGATAGCACTGTTGCCACCTTCAGGATTGCTCATCCCTGGGTGCCCACGTAAATGGCCTCTGCATCCTTAAGGTGTAGATGTTCCAGCCCTGCCCCTGGATCCTACAATGGCCCCTTGCAATGGGGAACGGGGCTAGCTTTTTAGAGCCACCAGGTGATTTTTAGTGAACATCCAGGGTCACAAATACTGCTAAAATCTAGCATTTCCAAGGTGTGTCTAATAACAGAAATCATGTAGGATGCTTAACAAAAACATAAATTCATGTATTATACCCTCAAACAACTAACGCAGAATTTTCAGGACACAGATCCTCTAGGCTGCAGACCAAAAGGACCTGCATTGCCTGGAGTTTTCTAGTAACACAGGCTCTCAGGCTGCCCCTCAGAACTGCTGGACCAAAGTCTACACTTCAACCTCCAGCTGATTCCCATGCATGTACATATTTGGAGTGCTGCTGCAGATCATTTGCTGCCAATGCCAAGGTTCTCAACCCTGGCTGCATGTCTGTCTGCTTGTGTGACTATAATACAAATGCCCAGGTCAGGGATAGCTCCTGGACACAGGTTTTTGTTATTATTTTTTTAAGTTACATTCATGTGCAGCCAGAGTTGGACAACCACTCAACAGGGACAGCTGATTAAGAACGCAGCTCTAGCTAGGCGCACACTGGAGCATCCGCTGGTATGAACAGCAGTTTCTGTTACCCTGACTAAACCTTCACACTCAACTAACTCATCTCCTACTTATTGCGCATTTATTGTATAAGAGAAAGACACAGTCACTGCTGGGTACACAGATGCACAAGAAACAGAACTTGGAATTTGTCATGGAACCATGCAATATACATAAAGCTAGTATATCAGAGAGAAAGTAGTAAGTACCAAAGGCATCTGTGTGAATTAAAATCTACACGCACACACACATTCATTGGTTGATTCTTGAATGTGTTTGACTGGGGATCATATCTGCAATCTTGGTGTATCAGGAAAATGCTCTAATCAACAGAATTACATGGCCATAAAAAAGAAGGAAATCTTGTCTTTTGAGAGAGCATGGATGAACCTGAAGAGTATTACACTAAGTGAAATAAGTCAGAGAAAGACAAATACCATATAATCTCACTTGTATGTGGAATCGAATGAACAAAATAAACTGACAAACAAAATAGAAACAGAGGCATGGATACATGGAACAGCTGTCAGAGGGGAGGGAGGAAGGAAGGACTGGATAAAAGAACATATATGCATAACCCATGGACACAGACAACAGTGTAGCGATGGCTGGGGGGAAAGAGGGGCCAGGGCTGGGGGCTGGGCGGAGGTGGGCAAAGGGCGGGAATGGTGACATCTGTAATAGTATCAACAATAAAAATAAACAAATAAAAAACAAAATCAGTTTACATACACACTTTTTTTCTACAGAGAGCAATAAAATTTCATGGAGTATCTTATTTAATAAGTTAAAGGATGTCTAAAATCTGGACAGATAAAATGGGGGAACAGATTTCTCAGTACACTGACTAAATAAAAAACAGTAATTAGCTAGTAACAGCAAGTATTTTTCGGCTCCAAATTCTTCTGTGAGTTTTTCTTTACATAGATAAAGATGCACATATATACAGATGCACACATATATATAAAAGAGGTCTGTCCAGAAAGTATATAGCCATGTATATGAAAAATGGAGACATTTATTGAAGATACAAGATACAGGAAACACTGTACATAGGACAATGACACCTCACTCTGCTTCAAAGTAGGCCCCTTGGGACCTCACACAGTTCTCCCAGCATCTCTTACACTGTTCAACACACTCTGCAAAATCCTTTGTTGGCGCGGGCTGGGAACCAAACGGTCCCGGTTCGATTCCCAGTCAGGGCACATGCCTGGGTTGCAGCCAGGTCCCTAGTGAGGGCCATGTGAGAGGCAACCACACATTGCTGTTTTTGTCCCTCTGTCTCCCTCCCTTCCCCTCTCTCTCAAAATAAAAATAAAATCTTTAAAAAAAAAAAAATCCTTTGTTGGAACTGCCGTCAGCTGTGCTGTCATATTTTCCCAAATTTCGTTGATAGTCTGAAATCTCTTCCCTCTCAAAGGTGATTTAAGTTTTGGGAAAAGCCAGAAGTTGTAGAGCACCAAATCTGAGCTGTAGTGGGGCTGAGTCACCTGGGTGATTTGATGTTTCACCGAAACACTCTGCATGAGAGGTGATGCATGAGTGGGCACGCTGTCTTATGAAGCTGTCAATCACCAGTTGCCCATAGCCGTGGCCATTTTCATCGTATTGCATCTTTTGGCTGATGAAGAACATTGAGGCAGTACTCCTTATTGATTGTTTGGCCTGGAGGGGTGTTTTCATGATGGACAACACCTTTCCAATCCAAAAACACAGTTAACATGGTCTTGATCTTGCTGCGACTTTGCTGTGCCTTCTTCAGGTGTGGAGAACCAGGCGACTTCCATTGGCACTACTGGGCCTTCATTTCTGGATCATATCTGTAGACCCACAATTCATCTCCAGTTATGACTTTCTGGAGGAAATCTAGTTCACTGGTAGTGGTTTAAATTAAGTCATTAGCAACAGCAGCACAATGTTCCTTCTGCTCTGGTAACAAGACATGGAATGAATTTTGCCACCACATGTTTCGTGTCAAGATCCTGCATTACAATCTTGGACACAGTAGTTTCGGAATCCCTAGGTCAGCTTCTAGTTCTCATACTGTCAGTTGCCAACCTTTGTTGGTTTCAGCTTATACGTGTTCAACATTCTCAGGTGTTCTTGTAGGCCTACCAGGTTGTGGGTCACTTTCAACAGGTTCTCAGCCACCTTCGAAGCATTTGTGCCACACTTTTATTTGAGCTGCAATCATTGCATTGTCTCCAAAAGCCTTTTGATTCATCTGAATAGTTTCTGTGGAGGAATATTCAAGCTTAATGCAAAATTTGATGCAGATTCGTTGCTCTGCTCGCTCAGTCATTTTGAATGTGACAGCCACACAGCACACATGCTCACTCAAAAGCATCTATGGCCCCCACTGGCTAGTCCATCAAGTCATCATTGTTCACACATGTGCATTCCAGTCCACTGTCCTTGGCTACTAGGTTAAATTGATGTTGTGCTAACCATTCTCATTATATTAACAATGGCTGGGCTTTTTCCAGACATACCTCATCTATTCATGTACATATTAAAGAAGCTTAAAACATAAAAAGGAAATATAGACAAGATCATTTTCTTGTCTCTCCAGCACAATTGGAAATAGTGTACTTTTAAGCTTTTCCTTCTGAGCCTACGTTCCTCTTCTCCCAGTGAAACTTGAACAAGCTCAGACTATCAATCCTCTACCCTCAGTACCTTGGCAGAATGGCCAGCAGTGAACTGGAAATGACAGGCTATGCCAGAAAAACCTGTTCCTACCCAATGATGGCAGAAGAGGAGAGCGGGGTCTATGTAAAACTGAATGTATGCACTTAAAGCACTTGGATTTGGGCTGCACACGAAACAGTCACCTTGTCAGGTGCACCTAGAGAGAAGGCGTGATCTCGAGTGGAGCAGGAGAAGCCTCATGCCCTCAAAGAAGAGGAAAAAGTTTTAGAGAGTCAAGAAATGTGGGTGAGACCAAAGAGAAACACATTTTTCCAGACACAGGAACATAGGGATAGCTCTGAGCCCTTCAAAGGCAGTTTCTAAAGCAGTCGTGCTGAAGCCCTGTGTTTCCTGTGCCTTTGGAATTGGGAAGGACAAGGAATTTCAAAGGCAAGAGGAAAAGTCTAAAGTAGGTCGCTCTGTGTACAGGACCTTGAGTAATTCTGGCTGCTGGCCGGTGCCAGAGCCCTCACCACTCCGCAATTGATCCGAATCAGGTTGACTTTTTGTTCTGTTAATGAATCTATGGCAGTGATCCATCAACAAACACCAGACAGACGCACCATCCAAATACTCCGCACGGGCTGTCTACACACGCCAACGAAGGAAAGATCACAACTGTCTGAATGACCAGCTTTCCAATCCAATTTCCAGTAACTGTAGACTTTCTCTTTAAATATTTCAGTTCAGAGTATAAATACAGCTCAGACTTTTTTCCTGAGTCTCTCTTCCCTGTCTCCTCTATGGAAGACATTATACCAGCTTCAGTTACACTAGTAATGAGACAGGGTGCACAGAATGGGATGGTGTGAGAGTAGTTGATAGTTTGTCTTCCTGAAAACAAAGATGAACACCTCTTTCCATCCAGAGTTAGCACCTCTTCTACTTAGATTCTCCTTTTATCTCATCTATTACAGGTACTGTAACTAAACCTTCAGATTTATTTAACTCATTAGGTTTCAATCTGTCCAGCCATCAACATTTACTGAGTATTTCCAACACTCCTGGCCTTGCTCCCCTCCAGGGAAAGTTTGAGGGAAAGTTAGTTGAAGCAGCTCCAAGGACACAAAGCCCAGGGTGCAGGGAGTTACAGGGGGAGACTAAAACAGAATTGAAATGGAGAAACAGGCTAGACACCCTCCTAGCACCCATTTTTATTGGACTTACTCATACTGAACATCAGACACAATGACATTCAAATGTTCATACAAAAATATATGCCAAATCAAGTAAACAGGACTTTGTGATTATTCACCAGTTAGGACACATCACACCTTGTTGCCCTTACATTCGAAAATAGAAACTTGACCATATTTAAAGTTTAAAAGCCTTTTGGAGGCTTGTGGGCAAAAATACCTTTATGTTATCAAAAAAGCATGTCTTTTATATTTAGTACTAAACTGTCTGCATCTTCTCCCTGCATTATACCATTTGCCTCATTGTTAGTACCACAGATACAATTTTTTTCACAGTGAACTGACAAGTTTGCTTTGAGAGTGCTCAGTGGGCAAGTTGTGAGCACTGTATAAACCACGTATTTAAATTAGAGTGGGAGGGAATCCATACAGCACTAACACTGCTGCTTGTATAACAACCAGGATTCATAAATCACCTGTAAGGAAGCAATGATGTACATGCTAAGCGTTCCTATATATTAACATCTATTCTCTGTGCATAAAATGTACTGCCCCTTAAAGTATTTGTTTTCAATGTTTAAAAAAAAATCAGAGCATTTGCCAACAAGTGGTGGCTACAAGGGCACAAATCGCCTTTCAACAAAAAATTCTTACCTTGTACATTTTCTAAACATGTAGGAGTCTTGCTTATTTGTTTTGGAAGTATCTTGAATGCAGTTGGAGCTAAGCTGAAGAACTACAAAGCAGAAGCCAAGGAGGGGAAGCAAAGGGGAGAGAAATCAGCTTAGTTAAAACAAGAGACATGCCTGACACACCTCCCAACTTCATAGAAAGTCTCTCCTTCTCTCATGATTTCTCTCCAGATGCTCTGCCACACTGCAGCTGTCTTTTCCAGTTTGTCTTTTCCAGTTTGTCTTTCCCACCTGTGTCTTCAGCTCCCAAATATCCTAAAAGAAGAGGGTCAGATCCCAAATGAACTTCCCTAGTGATATTAACTAGAGTCCAGCAACTCAATTGTTCTCCTAATGCCAGAATCTTTCAAGGACACAGCAAGAAATATTCCTCCTTCTTACTGAAAACGTCACAGCTTGTCAGTGAGGCTGCTTCACCTGCTCACCCCATCTCAAATTCCAGTGTCTTCTCATCCTCCTCTACAACGCAACCGCCTTTCCTACTTTCCTTTCCTTCCTTAGTATATATCACTACTAATCTACCAATGATGTACTTATTTATCTTGTTTACGGTTAGGTCTCCCCTACTAGAGTACAAGATCCAGGAAGGCAGGGTTTGCTTTCTTTCTTTTTTTTTCTTTTTTTCCTTCCTTCTCTCTTTTTTCTTCCTTCCTTCCTTCCTTCCTTCCTTCTTCCTTCCTTCCTTCCTTCCTTCCTTCCTTCTTTATTTGCCTTTTGCATTCACTTCTGTATCCCCAGAACTTAGAACAGTCTACAAATAACTATTTGTTGCATAAATAAATAAATAGCTGACTTGGCCACTTTTCATGGACTTGATCTCCTGAGAGAATGGTTTTGGGTAAAGGGATGAACGGCTTCTTTGGGCAGGTTCAGGAGTAGGACCACCCTGCAGGGACCCATCTCAAATAACACCACATTTTAAATTGAATGAAGCCCAGCTTTCATGAAAACTCATTTACGAAGCATCGGGACCAAGCTACACAGCAGAAGAGGAATAGGCTTTATTCAAATGTGTCCCAAACCAGTCACCAGGCAGTCTGGTTAGAAGAGGACAGAAAAAGCTGTTAGCTTATGTTTTAAGACACCTTAACTATCTTAGAAGGCTGACAAGGAAACAAAGAAATAGCATTTGATCCAGGAAATTGTGAATTTTAACAAATCTTCCCAATATTATTTGCTCACTTAAAATTGATTTTTCATTATTATCAATAAGAACAAAAGCTATTAGACAAAAGGAAATTCATGTTGAATGTGGGAAACCTAGGGAATACAGAAAAGTATAAAGTAAGAAGCAAAAATCACCCACATTATCACATTAAATAAAGAAAAACTGTTAAATGATGATGTACTAACATCTAGTCAAGTATGTATATAATCTAGTCAAGTGTTATATTTTGTTTTTCATTTGATGTCATAGACTGTTTCATGAAAATTTAGTTGATATTTTTTGAATATGAGTAGAAGTGTAAGTTCTGAAAAAAGTGTAAATTGAACCAGACTTTCTATGAGGTGCGCTTTATATCTGCTTATAGTATTTGACTTAATATTTTAACTTCCAGAAATTTATTCTAAAAATGTAATCAGACAGATATTTAGACATATAATTATACATACATATAAACAGGCATACAAAGATACTCACTGAAGCCTTATTTATAATAAGGCTTTAATATAGCCTTATTATAAATATTAAATATTAAAATATTATAAATATTAAATATTAAAATTAAATATTATAGCCTTATTTATAATAAGGCTTTAATATAATAAGCCTTATTTATAATAAGGCTTTAATAGATCATGGCCCTTCCAAATAATGGAATACTACACAGCCATTAAAAATGATGCTATGGATTCCTATGTATGCAGTAGCCTGCTCCTTACTGCCTCCACATTTCTAACCCACCATACCCTCTCTACTTTTTCCCCACAGCACTAATAATGCCTCAAAAATAATCTATAATTTACTTATTTATTATGTTAGTCATTTACTGTCTCTGCCCACCTACTAGAATGTAAGTTCCACGAGGACAGTGATATATATCATTCTCCTTTGATGTAGCTCAAATGCCCAAAAAAGTTTTGACAGTAGGCACTTAATAAATGTTTCTTGGAGGATATCACCATGGAATTGAAATTTCTGGGTAAAGAGGTATAAATGTGTTCAAAACTTTTAGGGTCCCCAATAAAATTGTTTTTGTAAAAAATACATACATAAATTTTCACTTTCACAGTTACTTTGAAGCACTGTAAAACACACTCCGGGGTGGTAGAATGTCCCTCATCAAGGCTGTTCTCCCTTGCAAGATTTCCAGTAAAGTATAATGTGTGTGTTCTATTGGAACTTAACCAACAGAGAAAGTTTTTTCCCCTCTATCTCCTCTTCAACTGTAATGACTTAAGACTGATTTTCAGTTCTACAACATATCCTAAGTCATAATAAAGAATTACTTTGAGATTTATTTTCCTGTGGCCATTTTTTGTGTATTGTATTTCCAGAAAGCATGACAACATAAACATTTCACAAGCCAAGCCAAATAAAACCTACCAGCAAGATTGGTCTACCGAGGATGACATTTGTGTATTACTTAGTCACCTGTAACACTTGAATCCTTGTTGTTAATGATAAAAGGGAGAACTGAGACAGTCTCCCAACCAGCGGAGGAAGGTGTCTCGTGGGAATGAGTGGCAGGCCAGGAATAAGCGTAATTATAAGACACCCTACAAGCCCAGTCAAAAGGCCAGAGCTCAGTGACCACAGTTCTAGTAGAGCTAAGGCTTGAGAAGACAAAAGCTTCAAGGGCTACGAAGTAAGAAGCAGGCCAATAATTTGGAGAGTTCCAGCCTGAGGGGCACACAGAGCCCAAAATCCAACATAGCTGCAGGGAAGACTTGAAGGAGGATGAGGGAGGTGGAAGGCCTGTTCCGAGTTGGGTCTCCTATCTTCCTAATGTTGGGGGCTCCTGGGCTCTCTGAACTTGAACATTTATGCACACAGAGCCATCAGTGGTGGCTGAGCACAAGCCCCATTGTCCAGAGGTGAGGTTTGGAAATTGCAAAACCTCAGCCCAAATACTAGGGTTGTCTGGAGTGTTCTTGAGGTTGGTTTCTGGGCCTCCTTAATCAGAGTCAATGACGAAAGAAACAAAGTATAATTAATCTTCACTGAGCTTTTGTATTATTATACAATAAGTACTATACTGGGTACTTTTCTAACACAACCACATTTAACATTTATAAGACTCCTATGAGGTAGCCATTATGATTTCCCTTTTTTACAGCTGAGGAAAAACAAAACACAAAAAAACTAACTTATTCAAAGTAACACAGCCAATAAAAGGTGCAGCTCGGACTTTGAAGGCAGCTCTGACTTGGCCTTTGTGCTATTCAGTGAACCCACACCGAAGCTGATGATCATGTTCCACTCCTCATTCAAAAAGAAGAATAGGAACAATGGTCCGTCAATCTGCCGTAGTACGGAGGAGGCAATTTACATTTTATATACTCGCCTTTAAAGCTCTTTTAATTTTTTTGTAAAACAGTCCTGAAATTTCAATGACATTAAGAAAGGTTTAAAATCAGTTGGCTCTCATCTTTGGGACCCTGTTATAGGTGAAGTGGTTTTCCATTGCCAGTTGTTAAGTCAGTTATCTTTTATGTCCTAAAAGAAAAGATTCTTTTCAAATGTAACTTGGCTTGGCCAAAATGCAATGTTATTCTATTAGTCACTACTGAACTGAAAGGATTCTTAAAAAAGAACCAAAATGTGCATAAATACGCTGATAGGGTTTGAGATCAAGTAAAGCTCTCAGAATCACTCACTGTGTTGCCTGACAGCAGGGATTTTGTTTCCCCCCACGGAGCCCAATCAAAGAAACATGACTACACAGATAAAGCTCAGTCCTGTGCCCGGAGCTGGCTCCTGAAGTCAATGAAACTGGCGTTCTCACTCTCTGGCACTGGTGGGAAAGAGAAAACTTGACCTAGATTATCATGCAATTATTCTTGAGGCCTGCTCACATGAACGCCTGAGCCAACTGATATGGCTAACAAAGAGGGTTTGTTAGACCAAGGCCTGTGCCATCAATCTGGTTTTAGAATAATTTTTGACAGTGGATTGGGCCTGGTGATGGCGGAGGAAGGTGTGACTTGAAGGGAAAATTAGCAGGGCCAAAACAACAAAAAATATTGTTCTCCTTGCAGCTATACATCATATTCTAAGTTGTTTTAATACTCTGTCCAACTTGAGACTTAGTTGTATCATAACATATTTATTATCTTAGGTTTTCCACAGTGCATATTGCTGTAACCATGTGGTCCTCTGACAATAGAATATTTCAAGGTCATGTATATGAGTATGGTTTTGTTTTTTCTGAAAAAAAAAATTTCCAACCTGAAGCCAGGTGTTTGCTCTTTTCCATTGTCTGGTTTCTTTCTTATTTACTCTGATAGCAACAGATCTTCTACCTATTTTGCTAAAAAAAAAAAAAAAAGAAAGAAAGAAAAGAGTGAGGGTGGTCTCACTGGCTCTACTTTCTAAGTCCTCTTAGCAAATCTCAGTCAGTTATATTTGGATACACAATCCTAGAAGCTGCTTGAGGACTCCTCTGTTAGAAGAATAATCATCTGTACAAAGCCCATGGTGTGGCATCACCCCCTCTTCCCACTTCCTTAGAAGCAAAGTCTTAGAAAGAAAACTGCTCTAGGTATCTCAACACTTCTCTGCTCCGCACGGCTCTTTGTCCTACTGTAAATCTAGTTTACACTCCACTTACCCTCCGGAAACAGCCCGACAGATATCACCAGACACTAATGAGACCATATGTTCTTGTTTGCCTAAGAACACCTGTGGTTCTGCTGTAATTATTAATAGCACCTCTGTTCACTCTCAAATGTGTCCTAGTTTCAAAATAAATTATCTGGTCTCTCTATCAATGATCTAATTGCCAAATTCAAATGACTCTGTTTTCATGACTTGACCACTCTGTGGTATTTGGCAGTGTACTTCACTCCCCCAATAATGAATTCTCCTCCTTTTTCTTCCACAGCTCTATTCATTCTCTCTTGTATCTCTGCTCCATCAAAGCTTTCTTAGTGAGCTTCTCTTCCTTTTCACACCTTTTAAAACCCTAAGGTTTTATATCATCACCTCATGTGATCACCTTGGGCAATCATCTACTCTCACGTCCTTAGTCACAATTCACAATGTGATGACCTGTAAATGTTTCTCTCTAACAAAGATCAGTCTCCTAGACTCCAGTCCCACACTTTTTCTACCTAGGTGTCCCACAGGCCCCACAAGATCAATATGTCCAAACTGAGCTCTTTTCATCCCCTCGCCCCCAGTCTGCTCTTTCTGTTTTTCACCAGTCATGGTGAACAGCACACATTGCGTATCCACATCTCAGCCCTGGCCTGATTGTGTCCAGCCCAGTGCACCTGGTCAGTCATACGCCAGCCAACTCTCAGACCTATGGGGATAGATGATTGACATTATAAGCCACTGAGTTTTGGAGTGATGTTTTGTAGCACAAGCTAACTAATGTAGGAACTGGTTCTGGGAAGGGAGTGATCCCATGAGAAGAACTCATCATTTATACTATTGGCTTTAGAGCTGAATAGCAGAAATTATTATAGGCAACTGAAACAATGATGACCTAAAGTATTTGGTAAGACTATTACTTTTGAACTTAGAAGATAAACAAAGGACTTACTGAATTGGTGGACTTGGGCAAGACAGTTTTTGATGTGTTAAAAGCATAAGATTATTACTTTTATCTGTATTTTAATGAAGATCTACAAGAAAAGACTTGCCACCCTGGCTTAAAAGAGATTGAAGTTTATTAAAATGTATAGACTTCTGGGCCCCTAACCAGCTACAGGAAAGGTAGAAGTCTTACAAAGCTGCTCAGCCATCACAATGGGCATCTTTCCAATGTCATTTTCAGAAATAACCCACCCCCCCAAATTTCCTAGAATGGTAAACCAAAATCTATGAAGAATTAAGGACTAAGAAGCTACTCTCAGGATACAGAGCCCAGGTCTAATTAAAGCACCTTTACTACCAAGGCCGGGATGACCTGACCCTATTTGCCAGTTGAATTTTCAAAATTGCTATAGGACAGTGCTACGTATCTCCCTTTCTTCCCCTTTCTAATGGGAATGTTTGTTGTGCCATGTCCCTGTTTTCACGATTGTATAATGGGCATATATGGGGCAGATACATTGTCTCTGAATTAAGAAGAGCCATATCTGGATTTGACATAGATGTTGAAGTCTTGGACTTGGAGCCTGATGCCATGATTTGATGAGATTTGATTATTTTTTTCAAATAAGTTTTCAATTTCTTACTATTCCTCTTCTCCTTCTGGTAGCCCTATGATTCAGATGTTGGAACGTTTAAAGTTGTCCCAGAGGTTCCTAAGTCTTTCTTCATTTTTTTGAATTCTTGTTTCTTCATTCTGTTCTCGTGGAACGTTTATTTCTTCCTTTTGTTCCAAATCGTTGATTTGGGTCCTGGTTTCCATCCCTTCACTGCTCATTCCCTCTATATTTTGCTTTATTTCACTTGTATAGCCTTCATTTATTCCTTTATTTTGCAACCATACTCAATCATTTCTGTGAGCATCCTGATTACCAGTGTTTGAATTCTGCATTTGATAGGTTGACCATCTTCTAATCACTTAGTTCATTTTCTATAGTTTTGAACTGTTCTTTCATTTGGGCCATATTTCTTCACCTCATCCTACCTGTTATGTTGTAAGGGAAAGAAGCTTAGGCATTAGCCAGGGCGTGGCAACCTACTTCACTGTGTTGTAGTGCTGTATGTAGGGGAGGGGTCAGAGAGAGAACAACGCCACTTGCTTGGCTCTCGCTCCTCTTTCAGTCACTTCCCTGCTTCCCACAAGTGGATTGTACCCTTTCAGGTGCTGATTCCCTGGTGGGTGGGTTTGTGTGTGTTCTAGGATCCTGTGGGCCCCTCCAATGGACTCTCTTGTGAGACTGGGAATTTCTCCTGCAGCCACAATCCCCACATGTTTTTACAGCCAGAGGATTTGAGGCTTTAGTTTTCTGCTGGACCCCTGGATTGCGCTGCCTGTCTCACTCCCCAGTTGTTCCTCCTGGCTTATCTGCACGTGAATGTGGTATATTCCAGTCTGCCACCCAAAGACTTGCCATACCAGTCCACCAGCTGCTGCTGCCTTATTGCACATACTCTCTACCCCAGCTTTCCATCTCCTTATCTCTTCCCCTTCTACCAGTCTGGGTGAATGTTTCTTTAACTCCTTGATTGTTGGACTTCCATACAGTTCGATTTTCTGGTAGTTCTGGTTGTTTTTTTTGTTTGTTTTTAGATAGGTTGTTATCCTTTTTTTGGTTATGTGAGGAAGTGAAGCGTATCTACCTACACCTCCATCTTCATCAGAAGTCCCCTCAAAGACCACCCCTACTTCCTTACTTTAAAAACCATAGCCCCTTCTGTCTAAAGCCACTATCTTTGCCTTGGACTATATCTATACCATCTCTCACCTGGTTCTTACAAAAATTTTCTATTGTACTCCTTTACTTTATCCTCCTCATTGCCATCAGAGTTGTATTTCTACAATGCACAACTAATATTATCCCTCAGCTTAAAACTATTTAAAGTCTTCCCATTATGTACAATAGTAGGGGTCACACTCCTGGGAGTTTACAGATCTAATTTAGTCCACAGATTCTTTATGTTTGCTGAAAGCTGTAATTAAAAATATTTTAATGTGAAAATGAGCACAAGTTCTCTAGTTTGCAACAATTTCCTCTGTTCCTTATTGTTTACACTTGGCCTGCTTCACTCATTTATGAAACAATCCTTGTCCCTATAGGTAGTTATGTTAGTATGTTAGTTTCCTAGGCTGCTATAATAAATTACCACAAACTAGGTGGCTCAAAAAAAGAGGTATTTATTCTTTCATGGTTCTGGAGGCTAGAAGTCTGAAACCAGGGTTTATCAGGGCCACACTCCCTCTGAGACTGTCAGTAGAATTCTTTATTGACTCTTCTTAGCTTTTGGTGGTAACAGTTAATCCCTAGCATCCCTTAACTTACAGCTGCATCGCTCCAGTCTTTGCCTCTGTCTTCACATGGTGTGTTGTCTTCTTATAAGGACGCACAACTCATAATCAATGAGAGCCCACCTTAATGGCCTTATCTTGACTTGAATATTTCTGCAAAGACTATTTTTTCAAGTAGAATCACATTTACAAGTACTAGGGGTTAAGACTGCAACATATTGAGGGGAGACACAATTTAACTCATTATAATAAGTAACTGGTTTATAGGCTGAAGTACAAAGTCCTTGGCTTAGAGTATACAGATCTTTCTGGTCTGTTCCCCAGCTACATGTCTACCTCCAACTATATAATAGAACCATTCTTCTTGTTGACCCTGAATGGACTAAGTCGTTTCATACCTCAGTGCCTTTGTTTATGCTTCTCTTTTGACCTTGAAAGCCTTTTCTTCCTCCCTCAGTCTACTCAGTAATTTTTATTCCACTTTTTAGACTTACTCAAATCTTACTGTGTCAGGCAAACAAGTAGATTCCTCTTGGTTTAGGGGAATTAGTTGCTAATTTTGTTTTTACTCTTACTCTAGAAGACATGTCAATGCACTGATGTTCCAGGGAGTCCTCAGAATCTTCTCTCAGTGTCACTTGTTCTTACAGTTCCTCCATTGGACATAGAGTTGGACTAAGGTGAGCTCCACCAGATTTCTTTTTGAGGAAATTTGCCCTAAATGTGTAAAGACTATTTTTGGCTTATGCTGTTGGTCAGCTGGTCAACTGTATTAAAGAGTTCTAAGTCTTCTAGTATATACTTGGGGTATTTTAATTTTAGGAGAAAATACATGCTCTGCCTTCCAAAGAGAGTAATCTAATTAAAGAAATCAGGCTCGGTGTAATCCAACCAACTATACCTCTATAAATAGAGTATCTTTAGCCTAATCTCCCCAGGACCTGCCAATGGATCTAAGAACCATTTTCAGTGAAATTTTTAGATAGGTAAAATACTAGTCAAAATTTATTGTTTATCCCTGGACATAATTGTTAGTATTTCAAAGGTGGAGGTAACTTCTATGAGGCCTCTGTGCAGATCCACTTCTGTCAAAGTGTTTAATGAATTCCTGTTTGTGCTGAATGCCTAAATCAGCTTAATAAAATATTTCAGCTGGAAAAATTCTCAGAACCACTCTTTCACTAAGTGTGTAGACTTAGCCCTCTTTTTCTCAAAATAGAAAAGGGTGTAAGAGAGTTTAATGAATGACCTCTTTACAAAAATAAGGGCAGGATTAAGAAAAAAACAACAACAAGAAATAGAGAAGTTGCCCTGATTGGTGTGGTTCAGTTGGTTGGGTGTCATCCTGCAAACCGAAAGGTCACGGGTTCAATTCTTGGTCAGGGCACATGCGTGGGTTGCAGGTTTGGGGCGCTTATAAGAGGCAACTGATAGGTGTTTCTTTCTCACATTGATGTTTCTCTTCATTTATTTCTCCCACCCTTCCCCTTTCTTTAAAAATAAATAAATAAAATCTTAAAAAAAGAAAATAGGGAATAGAGAAGCACCCCCAGGATAGCTGCAGCTGGAAGCCGCTCTCACCCCTAGACTGAAAGAGACAAAAGCAGGAGCAATTCCCAGAGCTATGGCTACAGAAGAACTGTGGTCTTCAGCACAGAAGCAGAGACGAGCACCCCCTACCCCCAGGAAGCCCCAGAGGAGACTCTGGCCAGATAATGGAAACCTTGACCTCTCCTTCCTTCCGCATTCTGGTCTCCTGCTGATGCCCCCCAGGGGGTGAACCTAACCAAAAGCAACAGGGCAATAGAACCTTGCAACGCAGTCCTTAGAGGTCAACCTCTGGGGAAATAAAATAGGGTGGAGAAGGTGGGAGTGGATCTGGAGCACATACAAAGAAATCTCATACACACACTTTAATCCAAAAGGATTGCTTCTCATTAGACTATTAGTCTGAATTGAGCTGTCCCTGCTCAAAGGAGGAAGTGAACTCAGTTAAAGATTTATAGATTGTGAAAGCTAAAAGAGTGCATAAGGGTCATCTAAACCAGCCCTCTCACTTTACAGATTGATGGAATGGAGGTCCTCAGAGATTAAATGACATGCTTAAAGATCACCTTCAAGTTAATAACTGAACTAAGACTAAAACCCACGTTTTTGTTTCTCTGTCCAAGCCTGTCTGCCCTGCTCATGCAGCTCAAATTCTTTCCAGCTTTGTGAGCTTCCAGTAATTGGTTTCATCCGGAAGCATGAATAAGAACACCCAGCAAAACAAAAAGTTTTATTTTTATTTTTTTCCCCTGGTGGATTTTAGAAACTTAATTTTTAATATAATTTTTATTTTTTTATTTTATTGTTCAAGTACAGTTGTCTCCCTCCCCCCCCCCACCATTCCCCCCTGCTCCATCCCTCTCCACCTCCCACCTTTGATCCTACCCCCTTGGGCTTTGTCCATGTGTCCTTTATACATGTTCCTTGGTGGCCCCTCCCCTTCTTTCCCCCATTATCCCCCTCCCACCTCCCCTCTGGTTACTGTCAGTTTGTTCTTTATTTCAGTGTCTCTGGTTATATTTTGCTTGCTTGTTTGTTTTGTTGATTAGGTTCCTCTTATAGGTGAGATCATATGGTATCTGTCTTTCACCACCTGGCTTGTTTCACTCAGCATAATGCTCTCCAGATCCATCCATGCTGTGGCAAAGTATAGGAGCTCCTTCTTTCTTTCTGCTGTGTAGTATTCCATTGTGTAAATGTACCGTGGTTTTTTTGATCCATTCATTTACTGATGGGCACTTAGGTTGCTTCCAGCACCTGGCTATTGTAAATTGTGCTGCTATGAACATTGGGGTACATAGGTTCTTTTGAACTGGTATTTCAGGATTCTCAGGAATTGCCAGGTCAAAAGGCAGGTACATTTTTAGTTTTCTGAGGAAATTCCATACTGTTTTCCACAGTGGCAACATTTTAGAGAAAAGTCTACATTTTAGAGAAAAAATTCTCAAAGGATCTCAGAAAACTTGAGCCACAATCAATAGTTTAAAGGCTCACATTTTTCCTACCATGGGCCAAACTAGCTGGTCAGAAAAATGCTTAGTCTTTTATTTTTCATAATTAAAATATGAAGTCCATAAATCCAGGAAGGAAAAACATTTTTAAAAAATATTCTTATAATTAGTCTCTGAAAGAACTAAACATCTCTTTTTTCACTTCCTTTACAGAGTATCTAATATTAGCCCCATTTTATGTACTAAGAAACTTAGATACATAATAGTAAAGAATTAATGTATTCCAGAAATTCTACAAGATTCTATAAGACTAGAGTTTCTACAATTTCTAGAAATTTCTAAGATTTAATTCTTTCCATTTTTATTGAGAACCTTCCATTTATAGGGTATGTCATGTTAGGTGCAAGGGGCACACACATGAAGGAAAACATTCTCTGTTCTAAAGGATCTTATGGAGCAGAAATGGAGGGAAATATGCCAACAGTCACTGAGTTGGCTGGCTGGGGCTCTGAGAGAGCTGCTTTGATACTGCAGTGCAGGGGGCGATTGCGTGGTTGTCACCAGACTACACAGCTCTCCTCATGCAGATTTCTTAACCCGAGTTCTCAGCGATGCACTCACTTGTACAAGGCACCACAAATATTGCCACAGTAGGAAGTTCAGGACCTCAACTAATAACTAAATCCTTTCACCTAGAAAAGGCACACTCTTGGGGGTTCTTTGTCCATTTCTTTCATTTTGCTTTCTGCTCCCCTCACACACACCTCCAATTAGGTACAAAACAATGGCTAGAGCTGTATTGCCTAACTACAGAATAAAAATAAAATTCTGGGAATCATGATATATAAACTCTTTCTTACTGTTTTCAGATTACACTGATAAGAATGATTCAGGATATTGTATGTAGGGTGTCTGACAATCTGTTTCTTAGATCTCACCAGATCCTCATTGGCCAATATTCAAATACAATGTAAAACCAACTTCAAATCTAGATAAGGCAGTAACTTCAGATATTATTTTCCTTCATGCAGAGCTAGGAATGGAAATAAAATGCATTCATTCATTAAGCAAATATTAATTTAGAAGTTACTATGTGCAGAGCTTTGTGCTAAATGCTAGGGATATAGTGAAACATAAGACAACAACCCTGTACTGAAAGGACTTCTCTAGTCTAGAAGGGAAAATGGACCAAGAAACAACAACCATCAAAGTTGGATGGATGGATATGACAAGAAGACATAGAAGAAGGAGAGAGACACTAAGCAAGAAATTAGTTTCAGTTGAGATTAATGTATATTTTCCCTAAGTGCATGAAATTTCATGAATTAAATCTTGAAATTAAGCATTTTTGGGGAATGTGGAATTACCCAGTTGTTAAGAAGAAGTGGGCTCTGGAATCAGATTGCTGAAGCCTGGATCCCAGCTCTACCTTGCAGAAATTATTTAACTACCCTAAGCTTCCATTTCTTCAGCTAGAAAAAGAGGATAATAATGAAAGTGCTTGGCATATTCAAAAAAGGTAGAAACATTTATTCAATGATCAAATAGTGATTGATACAAAATATTCAGATAGTTGGCTGAAATATTTAGATGACATCCAAAGGTTGGCATTGTATACTCGTCATACTTGACCTTAATCTAAATGTAGAGTCCAGGACCACTTTGCAGATCTGGTAGGCTAAAGATTCTCTTTCCAAAGATGTACAGAGTTCTGGAGATTCCTGGCCCCTGAAGCCAGAATAGGAACCCAGCTTTAAAATGGCTTTTCCTTATCACTATGACTCTCCTAAGATTGTCTTTTGGAACAGTTGTTTGGTTTTATTGTCTCAGTAATTGTACTATACCCATACTTACTAGTAAATTCTAATCCATACTAAAATTCTGTATCACTCAGCAAGTTATGCAAGCTTCACAACTTAAAAATAAAAAGGAATAGTACTATGGCACATTAATAAAAGTACTTGAAAAGTTATCCATGTGGAAACTGCTAAAATTTAGACCACAAAAGAAAATATTGATTACTTTATGCATAAGTATGCCTCAGCTTTCAAAGACAGTGAAGCACAGCTCCCCAAATATTATTTCTCTAAACTGAATTAATTTACAAAGGGTTTGATTTTTCTGGGTGTGCTCAAATTACATATAGATGAGTATTCAATATTTGATCATTTCAAGATGGTGATAAGTTTTTATATGACTTTGATAGACTAAAAACAACTTAATCACAGCCACCAGAGAAATCTATGAAGTCATTTCTTAGTTTAGAAAGAATAGCAGCCAAGTCCTGTGCTACATGACATTCCTGAATGACTCCTTAATTTACCATATCAAAATTTTTTACAGTTTGATAAGATACAGATGACATTGATTTCTGAATAAATATACTAATGATAACTTTGGTAAAAGAAGTTAAACACACTTTATAACATATCTTGAATAAATTAATCCTAAACATTGTTCACATCACATTTTTATATATTATCTTCTCCTTGAGGTCTTAAATGAAAATTAGTACTCATATTAGAGATTAGAGAATAATTTCCTTGGAGTTTAAACATTCATGCATGCAGTTCTGTAAACTATACATCTCACCCAGGAAGTTACACGTCACACAAGTGGTTTGGGGCATGATATTTTTATTCACTCAGTATAGATATTGGAGGTGGAATGAACACTTTAAATGAGTGGCTTAAGCCTTTTTTCCTTTTATGACAGGCACATTGAAACCTATTTTAAAAACATAAAAGCAAATATCCCTTTGAAAACATTGGTAATGAGTGTGTTTCAGAACAGAAAGTGGACAAATCACACTTAAGGCATATCTTATAAAACACCACTCTGCTCTATCCCTCTTTTTCCCAATTTCTTTAACGTTCCGACTTTTATTAATTAGGCTGATTCCTCTTGATCAGGAGAGCAGGAGATGGGAGTTCATATTCAATGGGTGAGCCTCATCCAGAACTGGCCTCAAAAGGCCAGTGCAACTTGAGCTGATTACAAATGCAGGTTCAAGTTCTCGAAGTTTGGTCTTGCTGATGTTAGCAGATTTTCAAAAATTGTTTTGGAAAAAAAAAGTTTTTAAAGGTTTTTCGTTTTTTTTTTTTTTTTAAGAAAAAGAGGAAGTCACCACTCATGTAAAACAAAGACCTGGACTTGTTACTACAGAGTACTTGTAAATTCCAGTCCCGCTGAACAAAGCAAACTGGTGGTCTTATCTAGGGTTTTGAAAAACACAGAGTCCAAGGATTAGGAGATTTTAAGAAGTTAAAGTGTTTGGGTATTGGTTGATCTTTGGATGTGAAAGGCTTGTTGATGAATGGAGACTGTTCTGATTAGCTCACTTGCAGAAGTAGGAGTACCTAAAGGAAGTTGTCACTGATTGATTGGGAAGAGTTTAAGATCAATTTTGGAGTTACTTATTCATAACTTGGGACCCTGGCCAAAGAACAGTGATTCTTTTCCTTTCTTAAGGATATAAATTCTTTATTCTCACTATGTAAGTTTCACTTAAACTGTTACTTGGTTTTTTCATAATGGCCCTTTTGAACACCAAGATTTTCTAACACTTTTATAGGAAAATGTTCAAACACAACAAGAATCAAGAGAGAAAAAGAAGAAATGATGTGATGAATTCCTGTGTACCTATTACCTAGTTTCAATGTGTATTTGTATTCTGTCCTACTTGCTTCATTGTCCCTCCCACAACTTTTTTGTTACAGTATTCTAAATTAAATTCCAAGGATTATATCATTCCCATAAATATTCCTATATATGCCTCTAACAGGTAAGGACTTAAAAATATAATTATAACACCATTATCTTACCCCACAAAACTGACCACACTTCCTTAATAATCAATTATGTTCAAATTTTCCTGGTTGTTTAAAATGTCTTTTTACAGTTGCTTTATTCAAATCCGAATCCAAATAAGATACACATTCCCCTTGATTGTTGTCTCTTAAGTCTTTTAAAATCTGTAATAGTTCCTCCTCCTTTTATTCCCAGGTTAATTATTTTTTTAAGAAATTGGCTCATTTGTCCAATAAGCGTTTCCCTCAACCTCATAGTATTGTTTACCATGTTCTTCTACCTTCCATAATTTTGCAAACTGGTGATTAGATTTACAGGCTGGACTATATGTGTGGTCGATGTTTTAGGTAAGTATACTTTGCAGGAGGTGCTAGGTACTTCCTAATGCATAACATAAGAATGCACATGATACCTGGCTACCCAAATCGTGGTCCTATGATAATCAGTGATTTCAAGTGTCAGCCAATCCACAGACAGTATTACAACATTTGTACTTTAGTATTTTATCAAATGGTTTTAACTGGCATTGCTGATTGTTGGTTTCATCTATTTCTCTTAGAGTTGCAATTTTTCTAATCCTGTCAGTAATCTGTTAGTGATTTTTTTCTAATTCTATCAGTCTTTCTGCATTTCTTCACAATAATTCTTTTCTAAAGAAAAAAATTCTTGCACTTCTGGGAAAAATAGCAATGTAGGTAAACATGTTACTTGCCTCCTTCCACGGCATCAAAATTACAACTAAACTACAGAACAACAATCATTCAGAGCCTCCTGAAATCCAGCTGAATGGAAGTGCTACAACAAGGGAAGTACAAAATAAGCCACATTGAGACTGGCAGGAGGGGCAGAGATGTGGAACTAGCTGGTCCCACACCCACTGTGGAGGTTCCTGCTGAGGAGTGAGGGCTCCCAGCACCACACCTGGCACCCCATTCCAGAGTTCCAGTGCCAAGAAGAGAAGTCCCCATAATTTCTACCTATAAAACCAGAGGGGATTGCAGCTGAGTGAGATGGAGGGTTTCTGAAGTCCCAGGTAGTTCTTCTTAAAGGGCCTGCACATAGATTTATTGCAACTCACTCCCTCTGAGCTCCAACACTGAGGCAGCATCTTGAAAGGTACTAGAGATGTAAGAGGAGAAATTGAATTTCTAGAATCAGAGTGAGAGCTGGGGACCAGCTTTCTCCTGGACAAAAGTGCTGGCAGAGGTCATTGTTCCTTTGATGAGCCTTCTCCCAACAGAGCTGGCAGGGGGATACCATTTCTGAGATTCCATCAACCTGGCTAATGCTGTTTGCCCTGCCCAAGTGATTCCCTGAGATCCTACCCCACCCAACATTTAGGCCCACTTAAGCTGTTTCCAATGACTTTTCCATCAGAATGGCTTCTCTTGGCTCACACTTCAGATATTCCTAAAATCTCTCAAACAAGCAGCATCTAGCCTTAGCATGTCCTATACCTCTTCTAAGTAGCCCCAGGCCCAACACTAGCAGCAGCTGGCCTTGATTCATAGCTGAGTCTCACTGGGTACCTCCAATCCCTGCACAAGGAGCAGCCATCTGCAGATCACTTTTTAGCTCATGCTGTGTGGTTCTGGGCAGAACACAGGTGGCGGGGTGACTTTGACCTGCACCAACCAGGCAGTCCCAGAGCCAGTGTACCCAGTAGACATGTTGAAGCATCACCACCCAACCACCTCCACCGGGAATACATGCAGGGTGCACCACAGCCCCTCTGAAGAGCCCCTGCTCTATGGGGTGGGCTCCTGCACAGGTGATCCTCCAAGGTGGTCAGAGGTCAGTGGTCAGTGGTCACAGCAAGTCCTTGCAGCTGATCAGTTTGGGAATAAATCTCTCCTATTGACATTTCAATAGCAATCAAGGCTCAACTACAAGAGGAGGATGTACAAAAGCCCACACTGAGGCAGGGCACACCTCGAGTGCCCAGTGTGGGTGATGGGAGAGGCTGTGCCACTGGACCTCACAGAACACCTACTACAATAGGCCACTCTACCAGGCCTGGGAGACATAGCAGCTCTACCTAATACGTAGAAACAAACACAGGGAGGCTTCCAATATGAGGAGACAAAAAAACATGTCACAAATAAGAGAACATAACTAAACTCTAGAAAAATAAGTAAACAAAATGGAGACAAGGTTTTGAGTAGACGCAGAATTCAAAATACTGGTTATAAGAGTGCTCAGTGAACTTAGTGAGAACTTCAACAGCATAAAAAGGACTAGTAGGCAATAAAGAATACACTAACTGAAATGAAGAATAATTTATAGGGAATCAACCACAGACCAGATGAAACCAAGAATCAAATCAGCAATTTGAGATATAAGGAAGTAAAAATACCCAAATAGAACAGCAAAAATAAAAAAGAATTAAAAAATGAGGATAGTGTAACAGGCCTCTAGGACAACTTCAAATGTACCAACATTCACATCATGGAGGTACTGAAAGGAAGAAGGAGAGCAAGAAATTGCAAACCTATTTGAAAAAGTAATGACAGAAAACTTCCCCAACCTGGTGGAAGAAATAGACATGCAAGTCCAGAAAGCATAGACAGTCCCAAACAAGATGTACCCAAAGAGGCCCACATCAAGACTCATCACAATTAAAATGCCAAAGATTAAATACAAGGAGAGAGTCTTAAGAGCAGTAAGAGAAAAGCAGTTAGTTACCTACAAGGGAGCTCCCATAAGAGTGTTGGCTGATTTGCCAAAAGAAATTTTGCAGGTTAGAAGGGATTGGCAAGAAATATTCAAAGTGATGAAAAGCAAGAGCATACAACCAAGATTACTCTACCCAGCAAAGTTATCATTTAGAATTGAAAGACCGATACAGGGATTCCTAGACAAGAAAAAGCTAACAGAACTCACCACCACCAAACCAGTATTATATGAAATGTTAAAGGGTCTTTCTTAAGAAGGAGAAGAGAAAAGATAAAAAATGTAACAATAAATAGCAATAAATACATATTGAATACAATACAATTGAATCTAAAAAAAAATATAAGCGAGCAAGCAAAACAGAAACAGATTCATAGACACAGAGAACATTTTGACAATTGCCTGATGGTCAGGGGTTTGGGGGATGGGTCAAAAAAGGTGAAGGGATTGGTAAGTACAAATTGGTTGTTACCGAATAGCTATGAGATGTAAAGTACAGCATAGTTAATATAGTCATGAATAGTCTAATAACTACGTATGGTGCCAGATGGGTGAGATATTTATAGTTGTGTAATGTCTAATCACTGCGGTGTACCTCTGAAACTAATAGAATTATGTATGTCAACTGATTAAAAAATAAAAATAATTTAAAGTAAAAACATAAAACAAGCCCTGGCCAGGTAGCTTAGTTGACTGGAGAGCCATCCTGATGCTCCAAGGTTGTGGGTTTGATCCCTGGACAGGACACATACAAGAAGAAACCGATGAATGCATGAATGAATGGAACAACAAATTGATGTTTCTTTCTCTGTCTGTATCTCTCTCTTTTTCTCTAAAATCAATTTTAAAAAAAAGAAGAAGAAAATTCTTCCATAAACTATTTGGTTACTTTGAAAGATTGTCCTTATAGGAAAGGCCAGATAAATGCTTAACATTTTTTCTTATATGAATTTTAAGAATAGTGAGTTGATGTCCTAACAACCTCCAAAGGTGAACAATGAGTTTTCTTCTTAGAGTATCATAAAGATACTCAGATTTTTATATATTTGATGTTTTGATTCTTTATAGTTATACTTTTTGTAGCTAAAATTTTATAGTCTTTGGCCAGTGATAGCCCTTTCAAGGTAGATCCTATGTTTTTTTTTCCTTTTTGACAAGATTCTAGTAGTCTGGGATTTATGTCATTCAAAAATAACATAAGATACCCCAGGCTCAAATGATATATTTCCTATGCAGTCTAAGATCCTATCTTTTCTACTCTGAGGAAGAAATGGTTTTTAGAGTTCACGATCTGAGTTCAAGTGGTGCTGGTTGTTACTGGGCTGTTCTTTCATTTGCAGTCTTTTCTATTTAGTTGAAAATCTTGGTTTCTAGGAACACTAATAAAATGACTCATCTGAATTATCCTACAATTTAAATGTCACATTTTGAAACAATTTGTAATAGCCTAACTATAACAATACAAATGATCATGCTAACAATAAGACTACTGGATATAGTTCAAGATTTCTTTGTGATTTGTTTTTATTCTTTGGATTTTTCCAACTTGAGATATATGATCAACCACTGTATTTTAAGTACCTTGAAATGTGATTATACTAACAACTTGCTAGAGTTTTTTTTATTTTATTTTCCCAACTTCGTTGAAGTACAAATGACAAATAAAAATTGTATCTAAATGTTGTATATACTTGAGGTGTACACCGTGTTTTGCTATACATAAATGTCGTGACAATGACACACTGATTTCCACAATCAAGATAACTAAAATACCCATCATCTTATGTAGATTTTTTTGGGGGTGTGCATAATTACAATTTACTCTCTTAACAAATTTCAAATGTACAATATAGTATTAACTATAGTTACCATTTTGTACAGTAGATCTCCAGAATTTATTCATCCTGCATACATGAAACTTTATACCCTTTTACCTACATTTGCCTATTTCCTCCACCCCTTCACCCTTGTTAGCCACCATTTTACCTTCTGATTCTATAAAGTTGGCTTTTTTAGATTCTACATATAAGCAAAATCATGCAGTATTTGTCTTTTTCTGTCTGACTTTTTTCAATTAGCATAATGTCCTCCAGGTTCATCCATGTTGTTGCAAATGGCAGGGTTTTCTTCTCATTTAAGCCTGAATGATATTCCATGATATGTGTGTGTGCACGCCATATTTTACTTGTTCATTCATCTTTCCACTTAGGCTGTTTCCATGTCTTGGGTATTGTGAGCAATGCTGCAATGAACACGGGGGCGCATGAATCTTACCAATTTTGTTTCCTTTAGATATATAGCTAGAAGCAGGATTGTTGGATCATGTGGCAATTCAATTTTTAATTTTTTGAGAAATCTCCACACTGTTTTATATAATGGCTCTACCGATTTACATTCCCACCAACAATGTACAAATTTCCCTTTTATTCATTACTTATCTCTTGTCTTTTTGGAAATGGCCATCTTAACAAGCATGAACTGATACCTCACAGTGGTTTTGACTTGCACTTTCCTGATGATTAATGATGTTAAGCACCTTTTAATATATATGTTGGACATTTCTATGTCTTCTTTTGAGAAATATCTATTCAGATTCTTTGCCCAATTTTTAAATCAGGTTGTTGTTGTTGTTATGACCTATCTGAGATTCTCATATGTTTTGGGTATTAACACCTTACCAGAATATAGTTTGCAAATATTTTCTCCCATTCCACAGGCTGTCTCCTCCCTTTGTTGAATGTTTCTTTTGCAGAAACTTTAAAAATAGATATAATCCCATTTGTCTGTTTACTTTTATAACTTTTGCCCTTGGGGTCCTATCCCCAAAAAATCATTGTCAAGAAGCTCTTTCCTATCTTTTCTTCCAGTTCCATGTTTTGCTTGATGTTTTATGGGGAGGAAGCTCCCATATACAAACACATATGTGCAAACTGGGTCCAGGAACCCAATTTAATAAGAAAATATATATTTGTATCTATATTTACCACTTTCACATACACAAAAGTAGCATACTATACACATTTACTTCACCATTTTTTTCTACTTAGCAGTATCTTGTATAGATCATGTTATGACAATATTCAGAAATCTTCCTTTCTCCTTTTAATGGCCTCCCAGTACTCCACTTTAAGGATGTGCTCTCCTATTGATGGACATTAGCTATTTCTAATCATATTGCAGATTGTGTTAAAAGTGAGTAGAAATGCCATTTCATATTTTCACCATGTATTTCTGGAACAGGTTTCTAGAAATGGGTTGTTAAGTCAAAGCTAACATACATAATTTTTAAATATATTGCTAATTTCCCTCCATAAGGATTTTGTTATTTCTTTTCCCACCAACAATTATGAAGTGTCTGTTTCCCCAGTCTTGTCAATAAAGTACATATGTTGGAAGACTTTTGGAGTTCTACCAGCCTGATAGGTAAAAGCGATACTTCCATATAATTTTATTTGTATTTCCTTTATTCTGATCAAGGTTTGACATATTTTATATTTGAAGGCTAATTTTAATTTCTTTTTCAATAAACTATATTTTTCATCACATTTTTATTTGGGTTATTGGTGTTCTTACCGATTTTTAGACATTCTTTATATATTAAGAATATTAACCTTCTTTGTAATGTAAGTTGCAAATATTTTTCCTGGTTAGTCTTTTGTCTTTTTACTACAGGTTTATTGATTTAATTTTTGCTATTTTTATCTATTTGTTTTTTGCTGAACAAAGGTTTTTTATTTTAATAGTTTTAACATGATCAATTTTATTTATCTTCTTTCTTATCACTGCTTGATCTTGAGTATATTTAGAAAGATTTTCCCATTCTAAATGGGCTTTAAAATAAATTTTTCTGACTCCAGAAAAAAAGGAACAGTTTTCTTTGGATGGCACTAAACATGTAGACTGACATGGGGAGAACTGATGTCTGTCTGCTAGAGCTCGTTATGCACAAACACCGTGTGTCTTATTATTTATTTAAATATACATTTATAGCTTTTAGGAGTGTTTTATACTTTTCCTCATGGAATTTGCCAATTTCTTATTCAGTTTTAACTTAGGCATTCTGTATTTTTGCTACTTTAAATATGGTTTGTCTTCTACTATTTTTCCTTACTAGGTAGTGTATGAATGTGTGTATGTGTGTGATTTTGATTTCTTATAGGTGAACTTTATATCCTGCCTCTGTATTAAAATTTAGAGTAGATTTTTCCATTGATTATTTTTGGGTTTTCCAGATATAGAAGCATATCCTCTGTAAAGAGGGATAGGATATTTTTATCTCTTCCTTTCCAATTCTTACCCCCTTAATTATTTTCTCCTGTTCAATCATACTAGCCAGTACCTCTAGTACAGGGTTAAACGGTAATGGTGAGTAATGCTATTCTCGTCTTTTTCCTGACTTAGTGAATAGGTCCCTAGTGTTTCCTCAGTAAGTAGGACATGGGCTTTGGGCTGAGTTATATATATTTTGTGATCATGTTGTGTTAAGAAAGCTTTCTCAACTCTACTATTTTAACATAGATTGTTGATCAATTTTTTCAAATATATTTTTACCATCTTTGGAGATGGTCATCTGACTTTTATTTTTAGCTTTGTCTGTGATGAATTATATTAATTCACACCAAGTATGATGAGTCCTCCAGAAACAGCCACCTTAGAACACAAACCCCCTTGTCTTTAGCTGGCAGAAAGAGAAACTAAGAGGGAGGAGATATTTTTGAGCTCTTCAGTATCAGTAATCATGCTGATTATTTGCTAAGTTTCTGGCTTATTTCCTAGATATGTAAGCAAAGAGAGAATTGCCTGACTAAATATAATTTTATTTTTATGACTCTTTATAAAACACCATATCCCCCCAGTACTGCTCCCTCTCTCCCTCTGGCTCACACACAATCAGACTAAACATTTGAAAAGCAATGGTTTAATATTCTCAAGTCTTAGGAGACCTGTTACAAGTTAAAATGCTCCTCAGCTAGTACTGCAGTGCCTCAGTGAAGTCCCATTTCTCATTGGACAGCACAGACCTAGTATATCCAAATTAAATACAGGCATGTTTCAGCTTGGGAATGCAATCTAATTCCAGAAGTGAGAGATCAGCTTTATTGACCCAGCCACACACCATCCCAGGAAGATGGCAGGAATTAAAAACAGACTTTCTTAGTGTTATAAATTTGATTTCCATCAGCAATGGTAACTTTACTCTGAAAAATCTAACTTCTTGTTATTATTTTCTTAATCCCTAATGTCACAGTCAAGGAGAATTGAGTTCAACAAGACATTCCAAGTTCTCTTTTAGGTGAAAAAAACAAAAAGAAAAAGCTGAATAGGCTAATGTTTGAGACCTACGTTCTTCATTGTTAGAGAGAGAAGCCTCTGTGGGAACTGGAGAAGGGGAAGTGGTGTTACCGTGTAGACACCGTCCCTAGTCACTTAGCTTCTAAGGAAACCTGTTCAGGGAAGGCCCTGGAGAAGCCTCTGCTTTAATCCTCAAGAAAGAAGTGAACAAAATAAACAAAGACAGAAAAGAGAAACAGGCTCATGGATACAGAAAACAGACTGAAAGCTATTATGGGGGAGAAGGGTTGGGAAGCCGGGAGAAAAAATGAAAGGGATTAAGCAAAAACGTACCCAAACAAACGAACTCATACACGCAGACAACAGTAAGGCGACTACCAGAGGGAAAGGGGGTAGGGGGACACAGAAGAGGGTAAAGGGGGATAAATGGTGACAGAAGGAGACTCAGCTTTGGGTGGTGAACACACAACACAACATACAGATGATGTGCTATAGAACTGCACACCTGAAACCTATATAATTGTATTAACCAATGCCACCCCAATAAATTCAATAACATTTTTTAAAAAGAAAGAAGATTAAATAGTCATATAATGTTAATTCTATTTCCATCATGAAATTAATTAAGATGATTCTTGTGAAATGGACAACCAGCTTTGCAAATAGTCTCCCCCCCACACACACACATCCCCCTCTGAAACATGAATGGCAAGAAGTAGTGTGAACCTGAAGCCAGCCCTGAAATTCTCCTCATATCCTTTCTCAAAATGAAGCTCCTCCCTTTAATGGATTCTCTTTGCATCTGAGGTTTGGAAGAGTTCCTAAAAATATTTTGGTTTAAACATGCTCATACTTTAAATTATAATCCTTTGAAATGAGATTGGGGAAGAGAAAATAAGTTATTCAAGTCTTATTAATTACCATGTCTCTAAGGTTCAGAGAGCCAGAGGCCTTCCCCTCCATCAACATCCCCGTACCTGCCACCGCACCTCCCCCCTCTCCATCGGCACCATCTACTACCGCCTGCCTCTGCTCTAGTGCATCCTCTTGCACCTGCCTCCGAAAGCGGATGGGGTGACCTGGGCCTTAGGACTGAGAAGAATAATGGCCCAGAGGCCCAGATTATCAGCAGTATGCAAAATAGTCACTGTTTGCTGCGCCATAATGACATTATTGTTATTTCGAGAGTTACAGAAGTATTCAGGATAAAATTAAAAAACAAATTTCTCCCTGGCTGGTGTGGCTCAGTGGATTGAGCGCTGGCCTGTGAACCAAAGAATTGCTGATTCAATTCCCAGTCAGGGCACATGCCTGGGTTGTGGGCCAGGTCCCCAGTAGGGGGCATGCAAGAGGCAACCACACATTGATGTTTCTCTCCCTTTCGTTCTCCCTCCTTTTCCCTCTGTCTAAAAATAAATAAATAAAAAATCTTTAAAAAAGGAAAAAGAAATTCTTAAAAAAAAAATTCCTGGGCTTATGTCCTAGGGCATGGGTGAACTGTCAGATTCTTTCCTCTGTACACCAGCTTTGCTTTAACTGCTTATTTATATTATGTTTAACACATTTCCATTGAATGGCCACTGAGCCCTTTTCCTCCTGTGTCTTCCTTGGTGGAGATGGAGCCCAGCTGGTAACCTGTGTTTTTTTCACAGAGATCTCTGCGTTAAGGATGTTTTTCTATTAATACAAATGACTGCCTTCAAGCCTTCCAGCTTGTCAACACTCTCTCATGACAGCGATGAGTGTGGCTTCTCTGCATTATTGTGGGTATGTTTTGTCTTTCTGAATTCGGACATGGGAATTTCTGTGTCTTAAACCTTCATTGGGATGGGGCCTATGAGGTCCAAGGAGAAAGGCAAGTGATAAAAAGAGGGCCTCAACCTCCTTAATAAGTGATCAAGCAGATCTGATTTATGGCAGAGCCATTTCACTTTTGTTGTGTATAGCACAACTACGGGGCATTTACACAATGGAATACTACTCAGTCATAGAAAAGAAGAAAATTTTACACTTGCAACAGTATGGATGGACTGAAGACCATTATACTAAGTGAAGTAAGCCAGTCAGAGAAAGACAAAAGCCATATGATTTCACTCATATGTCAATCTAATGAACACAGTGAACTAACAAGCAAAACAGAGACAGACTCAGAAATGGAGAGCAGATGACAGCTAGTGGGGTGGGAGGGTGCGGGGTGGAGGGATGGAGCAAAAAGGAAAAAGGACTCACGGACATGGACAACAGTGTGGTGATCGCTGTGGGGACGGGGTATAAGGGGACTAAATGGTAAAGGAAAAAATTACAATAAAGATTAAATTCCAAAAGAAAACTGGAATAAAATTGATACTAAATCCTTAGGCTATATCACAGAAAAGGAGAGAAAAAGGAAAATGATAAATAAAGGAAATGTAGGGAAAGTTGTAAAGATTACTTCAGTGTTTCCATGCAGTATATAACGCAACACAGGGAAGTGTCTGAGGTAAAGAAATCGGAGAATCTGACCTGTAAGGCTGCTTGCCCGTTAGAGTGTCATTTGCTTTTTGATTTGGTTCACTCCGTACCCTCGAGTGCTATAAACAGTGCCTGATATGGTGAGCAATATGCATTTGTTGAATGACTGGACTTTTGATGGTTTTGCCTCCCTGCCCTTATTCTCTGATGGTCAGATTCCACTTCAAAAACAAGTGATAAGCTGTATAGTGAGCAGGGGTGAGGGCAGAGGGACGGTGCCATCATAGTTCCTTTCCTGTCCCCAACCTCCAGCACCCATGCCAGACTGCCAGCATCTCTTCTGGATTCTGCAGTCACCTCCCAACTACTCTGTGTCTGTTCTTGTGCCTTCCAGTCCATTCTCCACAGAGCAGCCACATAATCTGTTGACAATCCCTGTCTGGTCACGTATCACCACTTAGTGACTAATGGTGATCTGTGACTCCCCAATGTCATTAGCATAAAATCCCAAATCTTTAAATATTCTGTAAGGCCCTTGGTTACCTCGGTCCTGCTCGCCCACCTCACTGGTTTGTTAACTTCCCATACCGTGCCGAGCTCCCCCTAAATCTAGGGCTTCCCGTGGCTGTTCCTCTGCCTGGAACACTTTCCTCTGCCCTAGCTAACTCCTATCTACTTCAATTAGTTCTTCTACAGGAAGCTGAACCTTATCTATCAGCTTCCCAGGTTAGATTTCCTGTTTTATGCTCTCATTGGACCCTGCACATTTTCATTACCTCACTTGTCACAAGGTAATTAACAAGTTATATAACAATGTGTCTATGGTGACTTTTCCTGCTGGTTTAAGTTCCATTCAGGCAGGGACCATGCCTGTCTAGATTCATACTTCAGCTTCAGCTTCAGGACAGAGCCAGGCACATGGTAGATTTTTCAATCCATGTTTGCTGAATTAGCAATGACTTAGTGAGTAAAAATGTATGTCTGGCAACCAAAAAGCTTTCACATGTTCACAAAGTTCAGACTTGGAAAATCCATTGTCTTTAGATCTAATTGACTCAATTAACAAATTAAGTCAATCATCAGGTAGACATAAATAATACGGTACAACCTCTTCATTCACTCATCTCTAACCTAACTTTCCCCATTGGCAGCTGTTTGTGGATTCACAAAAGGAAACTGACATCAAAGATCCAACAAACAGAACAGTCATTCATTCATTCATTCATTCACCCTCCATCCACACAGTCATGCATTCACCCTCCACTCATAGTCATTCATTCACCCTCAATCATACAGTTGTTAGATAGCAGCCAGGAGTGAGTGGCCAGAGGGGAAATAAAGCAGGGCCCCTCCCAGAGCAATCTAATGAAGAACTTAAAGTAGGAGGCTAGCACCAAAAGGGAGACACGCCTCACCTGTTGATTCAGCAGTCCTGAGCTTGGCCCAGTAAGGTTGCCGGGTGTTCCAAACATCACACGCAAAACCATGATAGCACAGGAGGAGGAAATCCCTTGAAATTCTGTGTATATCATCTCTACTAGCTGGGAAAGAAAGACTTGTAACTGTCCTAAGGTCTGGAAGGGAGAGGAGGAGGGGGAACTTAGAAACCAACTAAATTTCATAACCCCTGAACCCCAACAGTCAGTGCAGGCAGCTTAGCTGGGTTCCTGCTTGCAGCTTTGGGCTCAAGTATATAGAACAAACTTACTAATAGCTTTATTTCTTCTATATGTGGAGCATTCAGACCAGCTGGGTGCCTGCCTATAGTTTCATGCTAATGGGTACTTCATAAATAAGCTTTTATCTCATTTCCACTATACATACCTGTCTCTTGACTGAACTCTTCTCTTGTGAGCAAGGCAAGAACCAAGGTGGGGGAGGGAGTCCCCTAACTCAAGTCTCCCTGGTGACACAGTCACCAAGTTTCATGTTCACAGATGCTTGAAAGGTACAAGTCGATTTTAGTTTGATAATTTTTTTCTACGTAAAATAAATATCCATGAAAAGGAACTGATATCAAGATTCCATGTGCTTCAAAGCCAGTTAGCAGATAGGCAGTCAGTTTGGATAGAAATTGGGGGCTACTTCCACCAATTGTGGAGATTAAGTCTGCAAAACTTGAGTGAAGAAACCTAAATGCTGACCTTCCTGGCTGCCGGGAAATGGCCGTGAATGAAATGTTTGCAATGTGAGCACAGGGACACAGTGGATACAGTGGGGAAATGGTCTGCCTAGGGCAGGCCCTGAGGCAGATATGTGCTGAGATTCTTCTCACTGCGGACCAAGGACATTAGGGAAAAACTGCATAGGCTGTCTGCGCAGGGTTGAAGCAACCAGATTCATCCCCATCCCGCGAACCCAGCGGTCCACCCCTATGGCACCTTGCGCCGATTTACGTTGTGGATGATGACAGCAAATATTCAAACCAGACTCCTCTGTGCTCTGCTTCCTGGGCTCCCGCTGCCCGGTCTGCGAGACTGCGTCCTGCAGGAGGAGCGCAGCCCGCTCTGCTCTCCTCATGCTTTTGTTTCCATTGGCGTACACGAAAACGACGGGATGGCGAAGAAGTCACAGTCCCCATGGCAACTCCTCCATAGCAGCCAGACAGATGCACTGAGGGTAGAGCTCTTTGAGAGCCAGTGTCTGGAGTCGCTGGATAAATAGCAGTAAACAATCTAAAGTACTGCCCCTAGGGAAGGCACCGCAGTGAGGGTCGCTTTGCCCTGAGCTCACCTCCCTGCCTTCTCCACGCTGCACCCTCGTGTTTTCCATGCTCACTTCCAAAGCCTGTTTGCTCCTGCCAAGGAGTTTTAAAACTGTTGCTATAAGGCTCCCACAAGAATACTTCCCACCATTCCTAGAAGTTTAGCAGAAAACATTATTTCTAGGAAATAAGTGAGTATTTCTGTATAGGAAATGTTTGTCTGTTGAATTAGAAGACCAAGAGAGTTCAAGCAAGCCAGTGGATTTCTTTAATAGTCCCATTTTATTTATTTATTTATTTATTTATTTATTTATTATTGTATTTTTCCATTACCATTTATCTTCCTTATACCCCTACCCCCCGCAGTCACCACCCTGTTGTCCATGTCCATGAGTCCTTTTTCATTCTTACCCGATCCCTCCACTGCCAACTCTGCCCAATAGCTGTCATCCTGCTCTCTGTCTATGGGTCTGTCTCTATTTTCCTTGTTAGTTCAGTTTGCTCATTAGATTCCACATATGAGTGAAATCATATGGTATTTGTCTTTCTCTGACTGGCTTATTTCACTTAGCATAATGTTCTCCAGGTCCATCCGTGCTGTTGCAAAGGGTAAAATTTTCTTCTTTTTATGGTTGAGTTGTATTCTGTTGCGTAAATGCCCCATAGTTGTTTTATAAACAACAAAAGAGAAATGGTTGATGAACGACAGCCAAATTCTGGAATCTGGAATCAGAATAGAAGTAAGAGCTAATTTCCCATTTTCTTGCATAGCATGAGGTTCCAAACAGCCCCCCTGGGCGCTGTAGAATGGCAAGCACCTTCTGAATCTTTAGATGAGGAAAACACATTTTCACTGGAAGTTATTAGTATTTCACTGACTTGAAATTCTTTGAAGTCAGTTAATGCTGTATGGTATGGATAGGAATTCTCAATTTAGTAAAATATCTGAATATTTGAATAACCAGAACATTCCATTACCTGACCATTTTAGAAAAACAGGAGCTTGTCCATCTGTAGAGAGCACAGTGTACACAGGGCAAAAACTGAGTTAAAATTATTGATTTATTTTAGACAGAAGAGTAGTATCTACAAGTATGATGTATATCAAATCAATTTGTAACTTTAGCCATCCAGTACCTTTAAGTTTGTGCAGCGGTAGAAGAGCTCAGTTCTTACATTTCCTCAATAAAATTGCCTTGATGTTCTGGAATGAGGTTTCTACAAATCTAATATATTGCTCCTGAAATAGCCTATTAAAATGATGACTTGTTCTAATCTACTGCACTTTCTGGCAGGGAATGTGATTATAATCAGTGGAGCAAAGGTCAGTAAGAATGAATGGCATCTGTTCTTGAGGCATCTATGAGAAAGTTTTCAAAACCAGATAAGAATTTAATATAGGAATTTTCTATCTACCTAATCAAATTTAGATGCCCCAAAGCTGCCTGGAATTTGCGCTGCAGATTGTAATCTGCAGGTGGCTATAAATGAGTCATGTGTCTTGGAAAGGAGTTTCTGAAATAGGAAAACTTCAAAAAAAATTGGATGGTTCAAAGGTTCTTATCAGACACCTATTTCTTGACAAAAATCATTGATTTAGCCACATGATCTATGGGCCAGAAATTCAGCAGGGCTCACCTAGGCATTTCTTCTGTTCCATGTGGCGTCGGCCAGGGACAGTAGGTGGTTTTCAGTGGCAGCAGGGTTAGGCTGGAGGGTCCAACTTGGATTCATCCAGGTGCCTGGTACTTTGGCAGAAAAGCCAGGAAGTCTGGGCTGACCCGGGCACCTCTCCTTCTGCACATGATGTCCAAGCCTCTCCACAGATGCCCCTGCAATGGGGAGACTTTTGATGTGGCAGCTCTGGGCTTCAAGAACTAGCAAGAAAGGTGCTAGGCCTTTAAGATTGGGCCTGAATACTGGCACAATGTCATTTCCACTGTATTCTATTTGTCAAAGTTGTTACTAAGCCTACCCAGGTTCAAGGAGAGGAAACAGATTCCATCTATCAATGACAGTGTCAAGGAATTTTCAGCTATCTTTAACCTGCTCCAAGGGATTGAAGGAAAACATCCAGAATTAGAGTCTGAGGATTTTTTTTCAGGCAACTGATAAACATTATCCAAAGGGCCCAATAGCAGAAAAGTCCCCCTGTAAATAACTTTTTGTTCTACCTCTGTTTGTAACATGAAAACTCAAAACATCACTTTCATTTGGCAGAAGTTGCACAGAGATTGAACCCCAAAATGCAGCCTGTGAATGGGGACCCCATGTCTAACATCCTTATATTCTTTTCCATTTGAAAGTAGAATTTACATAGATATGTCTCTTATTTTTTGAATATTGCTTCCTTAATTATATCTAAAATGCTCAGAAAGTTCACTGAAAAAATTCAATTTCTATATGTATGCACGTTGGGTCCAAGCTTAAACTATCTTTAGTTCACCTAATGTGCCAATTGCCTTTAAGCCGGGCCAGGTTTCCATTCTGGGTCTAAAGGAAAAGAAACTAAGCCATAATTTGTAACTCTCCTAGCCACAGTTGGAAAGCCCCCCCAATACATCACTGTTGTATCAGCCACATTGCCAAGGCGTGATGTGGTGAATTAGGACTCAAGTTTCAATTTAACTTTGCAACTTCCTGACTCTTCTCTCTCTCTTTGACGCTGTTTCCAGTGTTTGTAATTTCCCATATTTTTTGGACTATAGGACTCTTTCCCCCCCAAATTTGGGAGGAAAATGGGGGTGAGTCTTATAGTCTGAATGTAGCTTACCTGGCTTGTTGGGAGTTCTGTTTACATTTACATCGGTGAAATATTATGTTATTTATGTTATTAAATATTTTACCACAATTTTTGCTTCAGAATTTTTTTTCCTATTTTCCTCCTCTAAAACCTAGGTGCATCTTATGGTCCGGTGTGTCTTATAGTCCAAAAAAATGTGGTATAATATAGGGTGTGTGTGTCTTTAAGAATCCCCCCTTTTTTTTATTCCAGCATAAATCCAGGCCTAGAAAGATAAATTTCGGAGAAAGTAATCAAAGCAAATGAGAAGTCACATTTCTATTCTGCGTCATAAACTTCACTGGGCCCTGCAGTCAGAGGTCCTCTGGTTCAGACGCCTGTCTCCAGAATGTCATCCTCTAAACACATGCTGGACCTCAGGGCCCCAGCAGAGCCATGAATTAATAATATTGTGAAAGGATTCTTCTTCTTATGGTAACTTCCTAATGGCTTTAAGTGTTTTTAGATCATTAAATTCTTGACCAAAATAAAAAAAAAATAATTGGGTGGGGGCAGTAGAAGAGAAAGAAGGAACAAAGAAAATCACTTTTAGCCAAAAATGTTAAGAAAAATTCTCATTTGATTATAAATCAAATCATCTCTGAAATGAAAATGTAGAATCAAAGGAAAATATATTACTTGGTTTACAAAAATTTGTCGAACACACACATTTTGGGAATACATCGATCAGAAATGCAAGGCACTGTTTGGCTGTGAGAGAGCACATCTGTCTCTCTTTCTTTGTGCTTAAGTTTCCACAAAGAAACAATCGGATTTAGATGTGGTTAATCACTGCTTTCCTGAGTGAGCAGCAAATCATTATATTCTGTGCATGGATTCTACAGTGACAACCACAATCATTGTTACATGTTTCTGTGGCATAGAGACCATATTTCAGTCACAGGGTATGTGATTTATGTCGGTATAGTGATGAGCAGCTCAAAGGTGATGTGAATATTAGCTTAGCAACCAATATACAAAGAACCTTTAAGCTGGGCCAGATTTAAGTCATACTTGCACAGCTCTCCTGACTGTAGCAGTGAAATTTCTGATTCTTAACATCCCTCACTTCCTCTCTCCCTTGACCCTTCCCAGTACGGATAGATCAGACCGAACAGACTAAAGGGAGAATGAGGACAAGCTTTGCTTCACTTTGGTTTTAACTCAGATTCTTTATTGTTAAGAACGACCTAGATCCTGGAGAAAGCTTTAACGAATTACTTTCAGTCCTCTCTCTTCTTGTCCTTTCTCTCGCTTCGTCACTTCCATGTTTTCACGGTATGATGGCTAACTGCATGCACCCTCCACTCTTTCTTTCTCCAGGATGGGCTCAGCAAAGGCCATTGCTCTTACGCTTTGCTCTAAGCATGTCACACAGAAACACCTCTGGGTCCCTCAGTGTGGTCGACAGCCTCCTTTCACCCTCGGCTTCACGGCGCTTCCCTTTTCTGGCTGCTTTCTGCCCCTCTGCTGCTCTTCATAGTTCCTTCGCTGTCTCCATTCTTCTGCCGCGTACAGGGTCTGGCAGAAGTAAGGCCTGCTTGAGTGTGGTTGGTAGGGTAATAATATGGGTGTAATCATTCACAGTTTCAATGTCAGCATTTCACCTAACATGTCCTATGGTGTGCTTGAGTGTGAGATTGTTATGTTACAGAATCACATGCTTATGATTTCATAATAAAAGATTTTTTAACAAAAAAGAGGCATTATTTGTGTCAAACACTGTATTTAATGCTGGAATTCCCCAAAGCACCATGCAAGGGCCACTTCTCCCTCCAGAAAATGGCCCCACATACCGGTCACACACGATGTGCACAGATGGCTCACAAACCAATCTCCAGCCCAGGCCTCTGCTCGGAACTCCAGACCCACATACCTAGCTGCCTACTTGATAAATCCACTTGGGTCTCTTGGAGATACTTTAAACTGAATATGTGTAAAATTAAATTCACATTTCAAATACCCATATTAAAATACCCATAAACTCATTCTGCAACCAGGAACTACACTGTACTGCTCTTTCCAGAGGCTGCGATTGTACATATGCTGGTGTAATTTTTGGTTGAATTCTGCTGCACCCGAATAGCTGTTAAGTTCCATGAAGTCAGGAACTCTTACATGTGTTGGTTTTGGATCTCCATCATTTTCCCAGATTTAACATAGTGTCTGGCAGCATATGGTAGTTGCTCTAAAATTATTTCATCAATGAATCAGTGTCTTTTCTACTTCCCATATATTCACAAGCCTATCTTTGCTTCTTGACCATTTCTGTCTCTCAAATGGATCCTCAGTAAGTGGCCCCAGCTGGAGCAGCTGACATTCATCCACCTTTCTAAGCAGCCCACCAACACCATTCCATCTCGTGTTGGTGCTGAACAGCCAAGTTGCCTTGTCTCTGAGACAAATCCTTTCTGATCAATATGCTGTTGGGTGGGAAATCTGAGCAAAATCAGGGAAGTAAAAGTACAACTCAACAAAAGCCTCTCCACTCAACAGCCAGTTTCTGCCCTACCCTGAAGGATCCTCCTGGGGAAGTATTTTCACGCTACCTCACACACAAGCACTCAGAGCTGGGGGCGGGGTGGAGAGAAAGAAAATGAATGCGGGGGGCGGGGGGCGGGTCAGGCTCCTTACTCACCCTCCACTCACTTTCTAATAAAACGGAGAGACGTTTTCACTTTCTAATAATAATAGTTCACATTTGAATAGTGATCTAAGCTCCTTATTTGCATTAATTCATTTCATTCTTGCAAGAGCTCTATAATGGGATACACTGACGATAACTGTCCCCATTTTACAGATGAGGGACCTTGGGCTTCGAGTTGTGAAGTGAACTGTCCAAGCTAGCAGAGCTGGAAACGTGGCTGTGACGGCCAGCCTCCACCATGGCCCCAGCAATCCTTGCCTCCTGGTATCCGTGCTCTCATGGAATTTTATTACCTATGGTGCGAGGTTTGGTCCATCTGACAAATAGAATAAGGCAGAAATGCTGTGGAGAGGACCACATGGCAAGGAAGAGAGGTGTCTTACCAGCTGCCAGCCGGGTGAGGGAGCACACTGGAAGCTGGTCCTTTGGCGCCAGTCAAGCCTTCAGAGGGTGGCCGCCCTCGCTGACATCTTGACTGTAGCCTCGTGAGAGACCTGGAGAAATAATAATAGCTATTGTGACCTTACAGCACTAAGTTTGGGGGTATTTATTACACAGCAATAGATGATTAACTCAATGTCCCTGGAATTAGAACCTGAGCAAACTGAGAGCAGACCCCACATTTTCAACTACTGTGCTAAATTACTCTTAGAACGCCCAAAATATCCCACAATGGTATGTTGATTATTTCAAATTAAAGTTACTTGACAAGCAGCTGGTGCGAGAAGGGCACGTTGACCCTCCCTTGTCTCCTTGAATTCAGGAAATAAATCTCCCCTGTGACAGGTGCCCTCCTCGCTCCAGTAGGGGAGCTGGGGGAGACACGTGTACCACTGGAGTTAAGGCATCCAGGGCCAAAAAGCCCATGAAAATAAACCTTGTTACTTCTTTACTAATTTACTACCCAAGCCCAAACGTTGCTTAAATTCCTCATTAGTGAGCACTCAAACCTAAGTTTCTTTTTCTTTTAATTCTTTAGAAATTTATTGTTTCTTTGACTAAAAATTGTAACTGCCATCTTTGATTATTTCTCTGAGCGTCATTTATGATCTCCCATACTCACATATAAAATCAGTTTTTCGCTCGTTAACCTGGTCTTCTGTCGATTTTGTTGTTATTCCAGCCATAGGAACTCAAGACGGATAGAAGGAGTCACTTCCCACTCCTCAACTCATCCTTCCCTCCTTCCCTTCCTTCTCTCCTTCCCTCCTTCCTCCTTCCCTCTCCCGCTCCCTCTGGAAGCAATCACTCTTCCTGACTACCAAACCCTTCCCCAACTCCTCACAACTATAAGGACAGAGTAAGAATGTTGCCAGAATTTGAAAATATTTGGCCAAGAACATTATGGCCAAAAGTCAAAACTGTTTCCAGCCTGAGTAGGTTCCCTTGCGTGTGAACAAAGTTGAGAAACCCACATGAACATTTCCCTCTCTGCATATCACAATACCTAGTGGACCAAGAAGTGTGTCACTGAAACACAAGTGGAAACGTGAAACACAGATGTGAGATTCTGTTTCTCCCTCATGGCAGCATGAGTCAAATTAATGGTAGTATGCAGAGGAAGCAGAGAAGGAGGAGAGGAAGAGAAGGGGAGACGCCTGCTGCCAGGGCAGTGGTGGGGGGGTGGCCCAGTTAGTGACTGCGCTCTCTTAGCCTTTGCTACCCTAGAGCGTTCTTGATGACTACCTCCAAAGCAGGAAGTGGTCTTGGGAGCAGGGCTCTGCTGAGGGCACAGCGGCTTCTCTGGCAGATAGCACTGGACTTGTTGCTAGCTGATATACCTTCTTGAGAATAAGGCTGTGGTGAATTCTGTACCCTGTTCCACTTTTCCATTCAGGGTTACTATAGGGTAGAACACCTCAGCCACTCGAAAGTGAAGAAAGGGACTCTCACTATTGTCTGCCCACTAAATTCCACACACAACTGAGCACTCTTCTACAGATGTTCAATGCTCCCAACAATCCTCCAAGGGAACTATTTCCTCGTTTCTGAATGAGGAACCCAGGCTCAGGGAAGATGGAAATGTTGGCCAAATGTCACACATCTTGTGGTAGAGAACCAAGTCTGAAGCCAAGCTCATCTGGCCGAAAGCCCACAGTCTCTCCGCTCACCACCTGCCTTGGTCTTCACGCTTCGTGAACAGGGAACAACTCATTACCCCACTAAGTTCCCCTTGAGCAGGACTAAGCTCACTTTAGTTGATTGGGTGTACATGAAAAGTTTTCGATGACAACCCTATGAGGAAGATGCTCTTTTTATCCTTATTTTATGGATAAAGAAAATGAGCCACAGATTGGTTGAGAAATTAACCTGAGCCCCACAGCTCCTAGATGGCGTGTCCCCACCTGGTCATCCTGAAGCCCTGTTTGTGCAGCTGTGCCTGTCGATGAACAATAATGCAGGCCTCCCAGGCAGGTGTGAGTGTGACCGTCACAGACCAGGGAAGTTAGGTGTGGGGCTTAACTTCATGTCTAATTATAGGGGCCGCCGGGACAGATTTGCTTACCCAGTTATCTTCAGATAACTCCCTAAATCAGCTCTTTCATCACCAAACAGGCCTCAAAGTGACTATGCTTCCTCCCAGTAAAAAGTTCCATTGTGGTAGAACACTAAAACTAAAGCCATATACGCTGGACTTTTAAATTTTTTAAAAATTGTTTGTTTTTGATTCATTTCCCTTTGTGATCCTAAAAAATGCTTTAGCTCCTGTTCATTCCATGCAAGTTCTCTGGCCTTCCCTCCAATTCTGTGAGCTCTTCAATACGCTTCTGCTAAATTCCTTTTCTGATTAAGCCACAGTCAGTATCTGTTGCTTACAAACAAAGGACCGTGATACTCCATATGCCAAGTTAGTAAATGTAAACCATTAATTCACACTGATCCAGAATCCATTTAAGTATAAAATTAAATTATCCAAGTCCCATAATTTTTCTAAGAAAAAGACAAAAGGCAGGAAACCAAAGAGTGTTTTGGGTTTTGCTTTTGTTGTTTATTTATTTTTATGTAACTTGGGACATAGGACAATTGAACATTTTTCCCATCTGACCACAATTCAAACAATTTGTTATAATATCATTTATGCTGATCGTGCTACACGCCCCAAATCTTTATCTAGAGATAAATATACAACCAATGCAAGAACAGGGTCTGAGCAGATTCGCCTCAATCCCTTATATTTTCCTATGTCCATAACTGGACAAAGATACTTAATTTTCTCAAAGTGACTTGTGAATCAGGGAAAGATTACATTGTGTTTAATATTTTATTGAGAATCTATTTGCATAATAATCCTGGGTAACCAACCCCCCGAAACTCAGTGGTGTAAAATCATAAGAATGTATTTTGTTCATGATTCAGTGGGTCAGCTGGGCACTGTTTCTGGACTTGGCTGGGCTTGCTCATACACCGACAGTCACCTGAAATTGGCTCGGCGGCTCTGCTGATCTTGGCTGGGCCCTCTCATGTATCTGGGAGTGAGCTGGCTATCAGCTGCTCTAGGATGGCCTCAGTGAGGACAACTGGGTAAGTTGACTTATTTTCCCGCATGGACGTGTTCTCCTTGTGAAGGCAGAGGACCGAGAGAAGAAGAAAAATGTGCAAGCACTTTTTTAAAAAAAATCTGCTTATTTCAAGTCTGTTAACATGCTTTTCCACTTCTTGGTGGGAAACACTAACGGCACATTGCAGAGGGCATGGGTTCAGGATGAATTGGGGCCATTGATTTAATCCAGTTACCGCAGAACACTGTTTTTGCAATTTAAAACTTTATATTATATAATTTTGAAAAGCAGCAGGCTGCCATACTCTCTGTGTATAGAACACAACATTCTTACTTTTTAAACATTTCTGTGCCAACATATTAAATTTAGTATCTACTATGTGTTCAGCAGTATGAAAGGGACTCCAGTTAATCTTGAAAAGGTAAGGTGCAAATAAATTAATAGTATAAACTCCTTGAATATTATATTGCTTCACATTTAATCGTGCTAAAAAACTATAGTTTATTTGAAGCCAGTTCTGTTCTTAGAAACAGGCTTTGCAGTCATACACAATGCTGACATCTCACAAAGATACTTTGACTGTTTGGTATGTACCGCCTTGGAGGGAAAGTGTCCAGGGGCACGTCCCTGAGCAGAGAAGCCCCGATGGGGAGCTGCTGCTGGACCTCCTCGTGAAGACTGAGAGCAGAGGGTGGGATAGTGTCCTCCAGGCTTAGACAAGCTCTTCTGACTCCTCAAATCAACAGATCACTTGTAGACATAGCACCTCATGCACAAACGTGGCCACTGGGAGCCTTCACACAGGCCATGCAGATCTAGGTTGGAGGTAGCTCCAGAGGCTTCCTGTGCCACCAGTCGGGCTCTGAAGAACTGCAGATAAAGGCTCAGGTACAGAGTCAAAATGGGGCAGAGGTGTGAGTTGTGTGTGCCTGTGTTTGTATGCACACCCTCTGCCATAAAGGTGAGAGGAGACAGCAAAATAAAAGAAGAGAGATCGAAATATTCAGCTATTCTAAAACACAAGAAAATTGGGCCACCACATTCACCATATTTATGTCCCAACAAAACCCTCCTTCTAAGCGCTGGGTGCTGAATGGCAGTGTAGACAATAGTGGCAAAGGGACTTTTCAAGAACACTGAGGCCTCCCAAACACATTGTTTCGTGACCATGAATCATTTGCGGCCTTCATAGAAGCAATCAAAAAGCATTTTTAAGTGGACCATAAATATTATGGTTGTCTAGCATAATTGTTGAGTATAATAACTATAATTGAACAACAATTAAAACAATTTTTAAAAAGAAAAAAATATTCATTTTTACTACTAAAAAGCAGGAGTCAGATCAGTAAAAAAAAACCACCATAATTTAGAAATGCTCAAGGACTCAGCACTTTCACATTCTAATGGGGACATCTCACCTAAAATCGATGGGGGATCTTTTTGAGTTCCTGTTGGATTATTTACAGTTTTTGCTGCACGAAGAAAGAAGAACGAGCTTCAAAGCTGAGAGATGGAGGCTCTCAGGTGTGCCCTGACACACTCTGGGTGCCCGTTGGTGCACCCCACCTCCTCTCTGGGACCCAGGTTTATCCTCTGTACAACTGTCTCATGGAGGTTTTTCTTTGTTAACATCTTAGCAGTTTGCTAAGTCTTTAGAGCCAACCAAATGTAATTAGCATCCTTTTGCAACATATAATGTTGCAACAAGGAGGCAAGTAGTAGAACCATTTTCCCCAAACCATTGAACAGCCTCCAGGGAGGCATGATTTTCCTTCAAAGTCAACTGCATTTCAGTTCATAGAATGTTTTTATTACCCAAATTGGACCAAGTAATTGACTGTTTTGGAACCACTCCTTCATTGTCTCCATAACAATTAGCTAATGAAACACTGCATAGTGAAATGATGACCTGAAAAGATTCAGGTAAGATCTCCTGTAATCGTTACCTATAAAACCAATCCTGCCTTCCCCAATTACTCCTAGACTACTCAAGATACAATCACTGCATTTAAATCAATCCTACAAGCTGGCACGGACATCAGCTGCCAGCCTGCTGCAATGTTCGCCCCGATGAAAGAAAGCAGTGCTGATACTGACGTATTTTATGGGTACATTCTAGAACACAGTCCACACAGGGCCAGATGTAAGCAGCATTTCTTTAATATTAAATATTATTAATGAAGTCGAGTACTTTTGCCTTGAATTCTCAGCTTTGTCTTCATTCATTTTTATCCCAACCATTATCAATTGAAACATTCACTAGTACTTGTGCAAAATATCACAGGAAGAACAGAAGGCATTGACCCTGCTCTCTGGAAGTATACAGCACAGATAAACAAACAATATATGGACACAAAAAAACAAATATCTACTACTATGTGCCAAAAGCAGTCTGTTATAGAGTCAGATTCATGGTCTAGCCTCTGCCTCTTCTGGGTGGCCATGAACAGAGTGCCAGTGTACAGGGGACAGGCCATCTGTGCTGAGAAACAGGCAGGCTCTAAATGGTGCCAGTATATTCCCAGAAGGGAATGGAACCTGCAGGGGCCATTCCTGCTTCCACAGAAGACAGGTGTCCATTTCTATTCTGGCTGTGTGTTGATGCTTATAGCTATTATTTCTTTTCTTTTCACACCTCCTGTCTATTCTCTTTTGTAGGTCTCTGTCTCTCTTGAATTTTATCTTCACAACTTTTTAGCCATGAACTTAAACTGTGGCTACAGCAACTTGCCCCACTTTTTAACACCAGAAATCCCCTTTAGTTGCTGTTTTTGCAGAAACAGAAAGTCTGACAGAAAGGCAGAAATGTGCCACACGAATCTTGTTTATGTGCCGTTCTTCCAAATACATGTTTTGTGCTGATGGTAAAAGGAACATGGATAAGTGGAGAGGTCCCAAGGATGACCATTGGTCTGGGGAGTCAGCCCTCTCTCTATTGTCCCAAGGGTGTGAATTCAGTCAAACACTACCACCATTCTTGCTCAAATCCCTAGATGCTAACTATGCAAAGATGGTGTCTGTACATCTGGTAGGCAGATCAATGTCACTATCATCAGCCCGGCCACAGTGACCAAGAAATGCTGTGCTGCCATCACATGTAAGAACGTTCCTTCTTCCAGAGGTGGACTCTTTTTAGTCTTAATTCTCCTCTAAGACAACAATTTATATTGGAGACAATTCAGAAATATTTACCTTTTAATTCCCCAAAGCTCTGAGTTTCCATAAGCTTCTTACAGAATACAGCCCATGCAAGATTACAGGTGGAGTCACCCATCCTTGTAGAGACAGCACTCAGCTGAGATGTGTCTGGTAACAAGCTGGACCTCACGGCACAGTTGCACTAAGGCTCTGTCACGGTGGCAAGCATCCAGCTCTTTCCAGCTTTATTCCTGAGGAGGACTGACCATTTCCCTTACAACTCTACTCAGTTCCGGAGAGTCGAGGTCTTTATTTATGTTTTTGAAGACACGAATCACTTCAAGCAGTTGGAGAAATATTAGTAACCAAAGCAACAAATGTAAGTGCTTCTCTCAGAGCCAGGGATATTCACAGGGTCTACGGACTAACGTGCACAAGACCGTTTTCATTCAAAATTCTGTAAAACACCTATCAATAAAATGCAGAACTACCTATGGAAATGACTATCAATCCTGGTTTATGTTGCATCTTATGACATCTTCCAGGGGCAGAATGAAGATTATGAATGCTGCCCTGACTGGTGTGGCTCCGTGGGTTGGGCATCATCCTGCACACCGAAAGGTCGCCAGTCTGATTCTCCGTCTGGGCACAGGCCTGGGCCGTGGGCTGGGCCTCAGCTGGGGCATACAGGAGGCGGCTGGTCGATGTTTCTCTCCCTCTCTTTCTGCCTCCCTTTCCCTTTCTCTAAAAATAAATAAATACAATCTTTTAGAAAAAAGATTGTGAATGCTTTGAGCTTCTCAGAAGAAAGTCATTAAAAACGTCAGAAGTTAATCCAGGGCACGTGCAATCCAAGAGGCACAAAGCTGCTTCCAGGACGCTGAGCACCTGCGCCTGCTCTTCCCACGTGGTGTGTGATCTTGGGCAAGCCTAGGTGGAGTTTCGCCTCCCAAAGAGGAGGTACAGAAAGGGAGAACAAAATGAGACCTTGGGGTCTCAGGAAGTTATGTCAACATAGACCAGAGCAAGAAAAGGGACCGCAAGTTACCAAAGATGATTTTTCATCTGTTTGTTTTCTGTTGTTTTTTTTTTAATAATTTTCATTTATTGTGCCAGGTACTCTGCTAATCACTTTATAGACACTGATTAATTTAATATTTACAACTCCCAGAGAAGTAGATCGGATTAAACCCTTTCAGAAATGGAGAAGCAGAAGCTTAGAGAGATGAGATGATGTGGCTAAGGTCCAAAGCTAGTCAGTGGCAACACCAGGATTTGAACCCAGGTGCTGATGACTTCAAATTTGAAGTCACTGCTGCATGGCGTCAGTGGGTCTCCTGGCATCAGTGGGTTGTATACCAAAGATGTTTGATCAATGTAGCTAACCCTCCTGCATAATGAGAGGAAACAAACTAAACAAACAAAGCCCATTGTGCTTCATATCCATAGGACCGAACTATATAATTTGACAGATTTTTATTTCATTTTGTGGTTGGTAATAGTGCCTGCGGTTGAGGCTCATCTCTTTAAAGCAAATATCTAACACCAAGGACAGGTCTGGAATGGGCGAGGCTCAGTGGGCCAGCAGTAGGGATACACTCAGAAACTCAGAGCCTGGAAAGTCTAAGGGGCGAGAAGGAAACAAACGGCTTGCCTTCTTGAGAAGCCTTGATATACAGGGAAAGGGAGCTTTAGGAGTGCTTGGGCGAGATCAAAGAAGGTATCGTCTGAACTCTGCAATGCCAAGTAGCCACAAAGAATTAAAGTTGAAAGAAAAATATCCCTCACACTGTGGCCTAGCCTGGAAAGTCAACTCTCTGCAGGCCTGGGCGGCGTGGGACAGAGAGGAGACAAGGCAGAGAGCCTGGGAGGACTCAGGGCCCTGCCTCTGTCGTTTCCCGGCAGCTTTCCTGTGTTATAGCCGCAAAAACTGGGTCCTTCCCCAGCCAAATTGTGACCTGAGACTTATTCTTATTCTCAGTGAGTTAGTTTAAGATTGATAGCAAACATTTCCTCTGAGGAAGCTGTGCATTCCATAACAAATCCATTAGAGGCAAAACAACGCTACATCCTTCCAGTGGGAAAAGATGACAAAAGGCCTTTTGTAAACCTGAAACACGATTTTCATCATATCAACAAGAAAATGTTTTCAAGGGAAAGCAGAACTCCTGTAATGTTCATATAATCTGAATTGCTAAATTCATTAATAAAAATAAATGTAAGAGGAAAACTTCCACAACCTGACAAAACCTACATATAATAAGCTTAACTGTGAAAGACTCTATTCCTCCTCAGATTAGAAGCAAGGCAAGGATGTCTGCTCTTACCACTTTTACTCAGCATACTGCTAGCCATACAGGGAGGCAAGAGAAAAGAATAAAAGGCTTGCAGAATATGAAGGAAAAATAAAACTACCCCTATTTGCAGTAACATGATTTTTTGCATAGAAAATCCTAGAGAATCTATTTTAGAAACTCCTAGAATTAATAAATGACATCAGCAGACTTGCAGGATACAAGATAAACATAAAAATCATATTTTTATATTCTAACAAAGAACATGCGGACATGGAAATTAAAAATATAATACCACTTACAATAGCTCAAAAACATGAAATACTTAGCTTTAAATCTAACAAAACCTGCATAGGGTTTTCTATGTTGAAAAGTACACAATGCTGGTGAAAAAAATAAAACAAGATCCAAATAAATAGAGATCTGTGTCCAAGCTTGGAAGTCTCAACAAAGTAAAGATATCAGTTCTTCCCACATTCACATACAGATTTAATGCCATTTCTATCAAAATCCCAGCAAGATTTTCATTTTAGCTCTAGAGAAAACTATTCTAAGGTTTATATAGGAAACAAAGAAACTGTAATAGTAAAAACAATTTTGAAAAAGAAAAGAAAAAGTAGGAGGGATCAGCCTACCAATTTCTAGACTTACTAAAGAGCTACAGTAATCACGACTGTGTGGCATTGGCGGAGGGATAGACACATAAATCAAGAGAATAGGACATAGAACCCAGAAATAGCCCCACACAAATATTCCCAATTGATTTTTAATGAAGTGCAAAAGTAATTCAAAAGTGGAAGAATAAACTTTTAACAAATGATGCTGGAGCAATTGGACATCCACTGGGGAAAAAATGAACCTCACACCGAAGTCCAACATTTTCTGCAAAACTTAACTCAAAATGGGTCATGGACTTAAATGTAAAACTATAAAACTTTAAGGTAAATATCTTCAGATTCTAGGGCTAGACAAAAAGTTTTTGGACTTGACGTTAAACACATCATTCATAAAATAAAAGTTGAGAAAGTGTGCAACATCAAACTAAAAATTTTTTAAGACTTCTGGTCAAGATGGTGGCATAGATAAACATGATACTCATTTCCTCCTACAACTACATCAAAATTACAATTAAACTACCATCACTCAGAACTGCCTGAAATCTAGCTGAATGAACATCCTACAACTAGGGATTTAAAGAAGAAGCCACACTGACACTGGTAAGGAGGGGCAGAGACAGGGAATGGGCTGGTCTCACACACACAGATGGCAGATGAAAATCCGGAGAAGTACCTCAGCCACAGAGGTCCTCCCTGAGGAGCAAAAGGCCCCAGCCCCATACCAGGCACCCCAGCCCAGGGTTTCAGGAAGGGAAGTGCCCATAACTTTTGGCTGTTAAAATGAGCACGGATTGTGGATGAATAAAACGGAGAGCTTCTGATGTCCCAGGCAGTTCCTCTTAAAGGGCCCACACATAGATTTACTTGGAAACTCACTCCTTCTGAGCTCCAGCAGTGAGGCAGCCGCTTAAAAGGCACCAGGGACACACCAGGAAGAACTGAACAATCTGCTATCAGGGAGAGAGCTGGGGGTCAGCTTTCTGCCAGACAAAAGTGCTGGACAAGATCATTGCTCCTTTTCTAAGCCCTTCTCAGACAAAGCCAGCAGGTGGGCACTATATCCAAGACTCCATAAACCTGGCTAACACTGTTTGCCCTGCCCTGGTGATTCCCTCAGACCCTGCCCCACCCAGCATGTAGACACACTCAAGCTGTTTCCAGTGGCTTTTCATAGGAATGACCTGTGTTGGCTCATACTTCACAGTTGTCTAAAATCCCTCAACAAGCAGCATTGGGCATCAGTGTGTCCCATACCTCTCACTAAGTGGCCCCAAGCCCAGCACTAGCAGCAGCTGGCCTTGGTTCGAAGCTTGGCCTAGCCTGAGCACTTCCAAGCCCAGCACAAGTACCAGCCATCTGCAGGACACTCAGTAGCTTGTGCTGGGTGGTTCTGGGCAGAACACAAGTGGTGGCTCATCTTGCAGGCACCTCCTGGGAGGCCCCACAGCCAGCCCACCTGGTGGATAGCTTCTAACAACATCAAAGTACCAGCCAACTATCTCTACAAGGGATACATTCAAGTGGCCTCTCAGGGGGCACCAGAGCCCTGCTGAAGTAAGTCCTGCTTCATGAGGTGGGCCCCTGCACAGCTCATCTTCCCCAATAGTTGGTAGTCACAGTCAGTCCTTGCAGCTGATTGGCTAAGGGACAAATCCCTCCCATTGATGTGCCAACATCCATCAAGGTTCAACTACAATAGCAGAACATACACAGCCCACATTGGGGTGTGCACCTAGAGTGCCAGCTTGGGTGATCAGGGAGGCTGGGCCACTGGACCCAACAGGACACCTACTACATTAGTCACTCTACAGAGCCCAGGAGACATATCAGCTCTACCTAATTCATAGAAACAAATACAGGGAGGCTGCCAAAATGAGGAGACAAAGAAACATGTCCCAAATAAAAGAACAAAGCTCCAGAAAAAGAACTAAACAAAATGGAGACAAGCAATTTACTAGATGCAGAGTACAAAATACTGGTTACAAGAATGCTCAATTAACTTAATAAGGACTTCAACAGCATAAAAAAGGACATGGAAATCATACATAAAAAACACTGAGAAATTAAGGATATACTAACTGTACTGAAGAATAATATACAGGGAATTAATGGTAGACTATAACTTGTAGAGAATCAAATCAGCAATTTGGAATACAATGAAGCAAAAACCAACACCCAATCAGAACAGCAAAAAGAAAAAATAATCCCAAAATAAAGGTAAGGTAAGGAGCCTCTGTGGCAACTTCAAGTGTACCAACATTCACATTATTGCTGTACCAGAAGAAAAAGAGCGAAAACAAGGAATTGAAGACCTATTTGAAAAAATAATGACAGAAAACTTTCCTAACCCAGTGGAGAAAATAAACATACAAGTCCAGGAAGCACAGGGAGTCCCAAACAAAATGACCCCAAAGAGGCCCACACCAAGACACATCAAAATTAAAATGCCAAAGGCAAAAGACAAAAAGAGTCTTAAAAACAGGAGAAAAGCAGTTAGTTACCTACAAGGGATCTCCCATAAAACTATCATCTGATTTCCCAACAGAAACTTTGTAGACTAGAAGGTATTGGCAAGAAATACTCAAAGCAATGAAAAGCAAGAATTATCATTTAGAATTGAAGGACTGATAAAGAGCTTCCCAGACGAGAAAAAGCTAAAGGAGTTCATCATCACCAAACCAGTATTACATGAAATATTAAATAATCTTCTCTAGAAAGAAGATAAAAATATTAAAAATGAACAATAAGATGAAAATAAATATATGTCTCTCAACAATTGAATCTAAAAGACAAAATAAAAAACAAGCAGAACAGAAACAGACTCATAAATACAGAGAATATTTTGATGGTTGTCGGACAGAAGGGAGTTGAGGGGATGGGTGAAAAGGTGAAGGGATTAAGTACAAATGGGCTAGTACAGAGTAGTCATGGGGATGTAAAGTACAGCATCGTGAATACGGTCACTAATATTCTAATAACTATGTCAGGTGTCAGATGTGTACAACATTTATCAGGATGATCACTTAGTAACTTATATAATATCTAATCGCTGGGATACATACCTGAAACTAATATTGTATGTCAACTGTAATTAAAAAATGACTTAAATTAAGAAAACCAAACAAGCAAAAAAAACTAAAAAACTTTGTTCTGCAAAAGACTTTAACAAGCTACAATGTAGGAAGAAAATATTTGCAAATTACATATCAGACATAGGAGTAGTATCTAGAACTTTTAAGTTTCAACAGTGAAAAACCAGACAATCAGTTAGAACATGACAAAACATATATACAAACATTCAGTGAAAAAGATAGACAGATATAAAAAGATATTCAACATCATCAGCCTTTCGGGAAACACAAATTAAAACCACAATGACCTATTAGTACCCTCCCCCCACCTGTCAGAATGGCTACAATAAAAAGTAGTGAAACACTAAATGCTGGTGAGGATATGGAGAAACTGTCTCTCATACATTGCTGGTGGGAATTAAAGTGGTGCAGCCACTCTGAAAAACAGTTTGGTAGTTTTTTAAAAATCTAAACATGCAACTACCATATGACCCAGAAGCTATATTCCTTGGCATTTACTCCAGATAAATGAAGACTGCTGTGTAAGCAAAAACCTGTATATGAATATTTATAGCAACTTTATTTGTGATGATCAAATACTATACACAACTCAGATGACATTCAAAGGGCAAATGGTTAAACAAACTGTGGTACATCCATACCAGAGAATACTACTCAGCAATAAAAAGGAATGAGCCACTGATACACAGAACAACCTGGATGAATCTCTGGAGAATTATGCTGAGTCAAAAAACAAAGTCAATTTCAAAAAGTTACATGTTGAATGATTGCATTTATATATATTCTTGAAATGATAGAATTACAGCAATAGAGAACACATTAGTGGCTGCCAGGTATTAAGGAGGGGGTGGGGACTGGAAATAAATAGGTGTGACTAAGAAAGAAAACATATGAGATCTTACGGTGATGGGAATGTTCTTAAGCCAATCAATGCCAATACCCTGGCTGTGGCATTGTACTGTGGTTTTCCAAGGTGTTACTGTGGAGGGAGAGTGGGTAGAGTGTGTATGAGATCTCTTTGTATTATTGTTTACAACTTCATGTGAATCTATAATTATCTCAAAATAAGAAGTTTAATTTTAAAAAAACTTTCTGTTGTTTAAGGTAACCCTCTGCTGTTACAGCACCATTTCCTTCTCTAATGACTTTCAAAACTCCAAGTTTCACTCTGGAACACAAGTTCATGAAACTTGCCAAAAGCATCCTCATATTCATATTTATGTAGGGAATGGTCTTTGCTGACTGAATAGATTGTCTTTGCTCCTAAACATTTCTTTAGATGAATTCTGAAGTAATGTATTTTGAATTGAGTTGTATCTTTCAATTACTGGACTAAACTTTCTGATTTGCAGAGGAAAAATCAGCTGTCCTCGAAACAAGTTTAGTTCTAATACAAAGGCATAAATATTAAGTAATGTGCTCTTGGCATGGTGTTTTATATTAATTCTTCATTGTGTGTTTATGGGAATATACATATCACAGTTTTATTCCGGACTCTACCCAAGTTTTTTTTCTTGTCTGAGTTGCATTGTTTCTGGTTGGAGCTTCACAACAAAATACGCACTGTTTCCACTGAGGTGTATAGCAGAAACAATGAGATGAAATGATGGAATATAGAAACAGCACGGCTTTTATAATTCATTATGGCATTTTTGCTAAACTGCACAACTTACAGGGTTTAAAAACTTTCCTAAATTAGTGGCTTTCAGCAGAAGCCACAAATGATACATGTGTCTTTATTTGGTTTCATTATCAGTTTTAGGAACCTACGACCCAAGACACTGTTGCTTTTTGCACTCTTAGTATTCGAGGGGAATTTCATGACGATGCATCAATGAATGTACAAAGTTCATGGCTTAATTCAAAACTGCACACCACCACTCATGCCTCTGATGTCTTACATGGGCAGGCATCTGTTTAGCAAGCCCCTCCTCTTGCTTCCTGCTCCCCTGCTGATTCGTCAGGTTTGCTATTTTCCATATTTAATTTTGTAATTACTATGTGCCCTGGAGTAGATCTGAGGGTTAATAAAATGCTTACAAAACACTTTCAGGTTATCAAAGAAAAGTAGGCATGGAAAACTGTCTCTAGCCAGAATAACAAGTAAAATCAAAAAGACTTAAAGATATATAAATATAATATATAAAATAATATATATTATTTTTTAAATAAATGACATTTAAAATCCTCTGTCTTCAAAATATGAAAGGTCTTCAGAACTGCTGAATTATTTTTTAAAAGATTTAGTTTACATTATTTTATGGTATTTTAGTTCCTTGAAAATTCATTACCTGCCCTGACTGGTGGAACCCTGTTGCTCGGGCATCATCCTGCAAAGCAAAAGGTCACTGGTTCAATTCCCCATCAGGGCACATGCCTGGGTTGTAGGTTGGGTCCTCGGTCAAGGCTTCTACAAGAGGCAGTTAGTTGATGTTTCTCTCATACATCAATGTTTCTCTCCCTTTCTTTCTCCCTCCCTTCCCCTTTCTCTAAAAAACAAATAAATAAAATTTAGAAAATTTGTTACACAAATTTATGGTCGAATTCATTGCTCAAAGTGTGGCCCATGGACCAGTGGCAGAACCACCAAAGAGCTTGTTAGAAATGTGAAGTGTTGGGCAGATCTATTGAGTCAGATTTAGATGAACTAAATGAGAATCCCTGGATGCTCAAGAGGTCTGTGTTTTATCCAGCCCTCTAGGTGATGTCTATCTGCTAAGTTTTGAGAATTACTAATATTAGGTCACTGCTGCTCACAGACAGTGTACAAGATATGGACAGAATTATGCTCCCTCCCAACTTCACATGTTGAAGCCTTAACCCCCAATATGACTGTATCTGAATATAGGACCTGTAAGGAGGCAATTGAGGTTATATAAAGTCATAAAGATGGAGCCCTGATCCCTTAGGATTGTGGCCTTATAGGAACAGAAAAAGAGAAAATCACCCCCTCTCTCTCCACCTCCCTCTCATTCTGTCCCCCACCACACACACCCTTTGAGAACACAGTGAAAAGGCGGCTGTCTTCAGGGGGCCATGCTCACCAGAGCACCACCATGCTGACTCTAATCTGATGCATAAGCCACCTAGTCTGTACTATTCTGTTATGGCCACCAGAGCTGACTAACAGTAGATATGAACCATGTGGGGATCACGTTAAAACAGATTCTGGTTCAGTAAAGAAGTAGAAGCGGGCCTCCTGAGTGAGGCTGTTTTCCTGGTGCATGGACCGCACTTTGAGTAACATGGAGTAACAAGGACTTTCTATTCCTTTGTCCTTTCCAGAACAAAGTCCAACCACCCATCTTGACCTGTAAGGCCCTACCTCTCTGACCCTGTCTTGTGCCTCCCTCCCGACCACACTCCAACTCCCTGCCCACCGGCCTTGTCCTCAAATGTGCTAAGCTTCTCCTTTCCTATTTCAGCCCCAGAACCATGGCACTTACGTATTTGCCTTCTGCATTCGCCCCAGGCTCTTTGAACAACTGCTCCTGCTCATCTTTCAGGCCTCAGTTCCAACACTGTCTTCTCAGAGAGAACATGACTCCTATCTGAGGTGGCCCATCTCCTGTCCCCATTCTGTCACAGCTTGGCCTTTCATAGCTTTCTTCTTCGTCTGAAACTATTTTACCCTGTTATAAACTGTTTATCCTCTGTCTCCTCCACAAGAATGCAGGCTCCAGGAGAGCAAAATTGTGTCCCTCTCGTTCACCTAAAAACATTTGTTGATGAAATAGCTGTTGTGATGTAACTCTTCACAAGGTCCAAATACTGAAATGATAGGACTGCTCTCTTCCTCCATCTGTGGGTAAATGAAGACATCAGATTCACTCACTGGGTGTTCACTGAAGTCGTGACCTGTCTGGCCCTGTTTTGGAGTCAGCCATTCTCCCTCGTCTGTGTCTTAGCTGGGTCCGATGACATCACGGCTTCCAGGGTGTCAACCCCTGGGTCATGACGGAGGGTTTGAAATTGACCAGCGGCCAGCACTGGCACTCCTGAGCCTCTGTGAGTGCAGTCGCCTTCCTGCTCTTGACTGAACTTCTGCCTCATCTTTAAGGCTTAGCACTGGGTCTGGCTGCCCCTAAGCCAGGCACTGACTCCAGCTGGTGCCCTAGCTCACTGTCTGCTTTTTGCTGTGACCTCCTTGGGGTGCTGGCCCCTGCCCCTAGAAGTGGTTGTGAACTTGCCATGAATGAATGACAGCTCACAGGCGTTTACAGGAGGCCCCAGTGCACCTCTCTTTCTAGCTCCACATCCAGTGACTTCACAGTCTACTGCAGTGGGAGCTTGTCGTCCACTACACTGGGAGCATTTGCAACAAAGAAATGGGAAAATGCTCACATCACGACTTGGTCCCTCCAGAGACCGGGTTGCTAAATGTTTACCAGCACCACACAGGCTAAAGTCCATCTGCATCGGAAAAGTTCCTGTTTCCTGGATGTCTTCTGCTGTTGGCCACACCATCCAGAGCGGTCTCCACAGTGCCCCTCAGCCGTCCCCACACACCAGACTGAGCAGGCCTGGGCAACAGACACACACACACACACACACACACACACACACACACACCCATAGTGAGGTCTCACTAGCTTGGAGTCTTTAAAACACATTTCAAATTTTGACAAATGTGGTCAGTACTCTGAGGGATGCTGAAAAGAAACTCAAATAAAAGCAAGATGCCAACTCTTGAGACAATACAATATACTTTGAAAAGAAAATAATGAAAACTCATGTTCATGATCATTCTTCCTAAATTTTTTTCCCACACACTCTTCTGAGTTTTCGCAGACCAGAGATAAGCACAATTTACATCACTGACATTATCGAAGGCGCCGGCACAGACACGAGTGAGTCACCCAGGACAGCGAGAACCACTCAGTGCTGTCGGCAGGCGGGCAAGCGCTTTGTCACGTTCATGGGCGATTGCTTACCGCTGCCTGCAGACACTCCTGCATCTCGTCCGGCCCGGCATTTAGGTCTGTGACCATCAACCAGGTGGGACAACAGTGAGGACCAGCGGCCTCTAAGGGTCGGTCTGAAACTTTGAGCAGGAACAGCCCATCCAATAGTGCTACGTCCCTTCTTCATGAAGTGCTGCTGCCTTAAAGAGCAGACTGTGTGTTTTTCACACACTTATATCTTATTTACACAATTGAATTGTAAGTCCCTTACAAACAGAGACAGTGACTTACTTATTTTTTATTTCTTCCAGGATTCTGGAGCAGTCCTGACAACATTATAAAGTTAAAATTTTCCATATGTCAAAAAAAATAAACCCTCACAGTAAATGTAATTTAAGAGCAAATGACAAAATACTAAATTTATGTGCAACATGTTACAAGTATAACATAATTTTAAAACCATTTGTAATTATTTGGGAAGAGACGCATTTCCCTTTCCCAAATAGGCAAAGAATAAAAAGGGAAATTCACAAAAATGCACAAATGACCAAGAAACATTTTCAAACTATGATTATCCCTACAAGTTAACAAAAAGATGCAAATTTCAACAATAAGAGGCCTTCTTTACCTATTAAATCAATCTTAAAATTGTTTAAATGATTATATTTTATGTAAATGATTTTGGGGGAAATGGATGCTATCTCACATTTCTGGGAGAAGTATACATCTTTTTGGCATTGCAAAAATAGAAATTGGGAGGAGTAAAAGTTTGTGAAAATGGGAAGTAAATAGATTATAGTGAATATATAGAACAAAATATAATACAATGATTAACATATTGTTATAGAAAAATATTTAATGACATGGAAAAATGTTCATGAAATGTGCTAACAATTATGCAATTGTAGAAAAATATAGAAATGTACAGAAATATTATAAACATATATTGTGTTGTAAGAAGAAAAAAGGCAAACATTTAAGGTTTTGGTAGTGTTTAAAATAACAGTTTATTACATTTGTGGATCCTCAGTGAGGTTTTCTTCTGAACATAGAAAATAATGGGGCCCCTCTCTCAGTTTTGTGTGCTCAATGAGCAAAGATTTCCTCAGGTGATTTGTGTCAGTAGGAAAAGAAAATATACCACCTACTAGACGATCAGAACATGCATTTAACCCAGGAGTCAAGTTCTCAGTCACAGAAACGTGGCAATAATAAAAAGTACCCATTAGGGACTGGTACCAAACATTTTAGCCTTGGGCTTAGTTATAAAAACATCCTACAGGGTATCAAGTCAGGGCCCTGTGATGGGGAAGGGAAGATGCGCTCAGCAGGTTGGGAAGGGCTGGAGGCTGGGGATGTGGTGGAGACAGATCCCAGCTGCATGCTGTCTACTTCTCTACAAGGGAAGTACATGCACCGAAGACATCAAGAAAACCAGTGACCCCTGGCCCCAGGGCAGCCTTCCTAGCAGATTCTCTGTCTTGTTCTACACGAGCCTCATTACAAAGATGTGTCCTCAAGCAGCCAAGCTATAACTCACAAGCTGTGTTTCTGCATTGCCAAATCAAAAGTTCAGATAACATTAGTGTTTCAATGGCAAGATCCAGACTGTGTTGAGTCCACGTGGTCCAGGCTTCCTCAGTAAAGCTGTCCCAGGATTTCAGAAGGACAGAGAGTGCTTTCTAAGTTAGTTCAGATTCTTACTCGTCCAGAGCCTGGAAGTGTGGGTATAACTGCGTTTCTGAAGGCGTTCGTATTTGTTCCATCTTCTCCTAATATAAAAGCTGTCCTGCTTTTCTCGCCACCCAAAGCCTCCTCCCCCACCACCGTAAATTTGATCGAGGCTCTAACACGTCTCACATTTCTCCACAGAGCCAAAAACAGTCTCCACACGAGAATCTGCTCTCGACCGCCTACTTAGCCAAATGGCTGAACTGGATGGAGAGCATGTGTGCAAGGCAGACACGCTTGCATCAGTCCACAAAGTCCCGCTAGGTGGGCCTTCGTCCTTGAGGCTGCTGATGGAATGCCATGGATGGGTGACTTGTAAACAACGGACATTGATTTCTTACAGTTCGGAGGCCGGAAGACCAAGATCAAGGAGCCTACTGATCAGTGTCTAGTTCACAGTCGGCCACTTCTAACGGTAACCTCGCATGGTGAAAGGGGCAAGGGAGCTCTCTGGGATCTCTTTTATAAGGGCCTTAATCCCATTCCTGAGGCCTCCACCCTCGTGACCTAATCACCTCCCAATGGCCCCACCTTCTAATATCATCACCTTGAGGATTAGGAGTCAATGTGAATTTTGAGGGGACACAAACATTCGGGTGATAGCAGGCAGGTCCACCCACAGCCCAGGCCCTGAAACTAAGCTGAAAAAGTCACTCAGAGCAAACACCAAACATAGTAAACAACTTCATGCTCTTGCATCGTGTGCTATTTTTCTCCTGGAGATGCACGTGACTGGATTTTTTTTCTTAAAGCCTTTTTTTTATACTACTGAGGTGTCTGGAAATGTAAGAATAAAGGAAGAAAACCCTATTTGAAATAGAGCCTGGAAATCACAGGCACGCACTGCTCGTTACAGGCTGCACAACCAGCAGGAAGGAGGAAGATAAGAATTATTTTGACAAGGAAGGATATTAATTACATGGGAATTTCGTCTTCTGCTTTTAAAAAAAAGGAGGAAGTTTCATCTCTGCCCCAGCAACAATGCACTAACCACTGCTTCAGGCCGATGAGAAACCACCACAACCTTGAACTCTTGTTCTTCTCCAGTGAACTTCTGTTCAAAACAATCCTCCCCAGTTTCCTCCTAAGACCTAATAAAAACAAGCCCCTCCCCTTTGTTCTCTGGACTGGTCTATGGTTTTGCCATGGCTCGCTTGTCCCAAACTGCAATTCCCTGCAACTCCCAATGAACCCATTTTGCTGGTAAAACAACTAGCTGTTTTAATTTTAAGGTTGACAGAACTGTAAATGCTCAGGGTCCACAAAGACCTGAGAGAAAATTTGTACCACTTTCCCCCTAATGTCAGTGCCCTCCTTCCGATCTCCCTAGAGACACGCTGCAGCCTCTCACTGCCCAGCCCCGCCGACAGCCTGCTCAATCCTTTTAAGGTAGCCCAGTCCACAGGGAAGTTCGATGGTTAGAAAGGGCATGGCTTTGTCAAATTAAAACTACCTTTCCTAAACTTACCCTCTTCTTCTAGTTCTGCCTTTATAAGACCAAAAGATGGAAAATCTAATTTCTTTTTGTGTTGTTAATTTTAATGATGTGGTTTTAGGAACAGGAAAAGGTAAGGAAATATTTAGAAGTGATGAAGTGATTGCTGGACAATCCACTGAAAATTCTCACTAAGCTCATTTACTGTTTTGGGACAAATGCTCACCAACGAGAGAAAACTTGGAGGAGGCCAGGAATAGTAGGCCTTGACTGTAAGAATTTAAAATCTCAACACTACTCTAAGCATGTTGCATTGCTTTCCTCAGCAGCCATTCCTCAAGATGAGAAGGCCTGTAAAAAAATTAATTTGTATACATACTGTTTTCAAATTTTTCCTCACAAACAGTAGAAACATTATAAATGTTATAATGTTTATTAAGTGCTAACATGATTAATGAATGATCAATAGGAGGTCCATATATCACCGCTTCACATTTACTGCCTCGCATTTATTTCTAAAAATAATTGTGGACATATGGATTATCTACCCACATTACACTTATTATAGGCACTGTGAAAAGTAATAAAGGGAACCTCACCTGAAATTGAACTTGGCAAGGCCCATAGAGCAGTTCTCACGCTCCACCTGTCATTGTCCGTCACCCCACACAGGAAGAGACATACCTCATATCTCCAACGGGAAGATGTATCTACTTTGCCACCTTGGCAGGAGGAAGAAAGATTTTCTTCTTGCCCAGACACTAGCCCAGACAACAAGAAATGCCACAGTTCAGCCAATGAGAAGCTGCTGTCACCGGGAACTCCTACTTTCCTCCAATAAATTGTTATTTTTCTCTTTCTAATGAGTTTCTTGCTTCACCCTCCTTTCTATAAAAGCCTTCCATTTTCTATAACTGCTCAGAGTATCTCTCTGCTTGCTAGATGAGATGCTGCCCATTTCATGAATTATTTAATAAAGCCAATTAGGTCTTCAGATTTACTCAGCTGAATTTTGTTTTATAACAGCACGGAGGAAAAACAATAGGAAAAAACCCACAAACACTGGAGAGGGCTGCGCCTCTGCCCAGGGAGGTGCCCGCCATCCTCCGGTGAGAGCAAAGATCCGGTCCCTTCTCTGCCTGTGAACTTCCTCTTGTTGACTTTCATGTACCGGTGGTTGAGGTCGTGTCTCTACTTCCGACTAGTCATCAAGAAAAAACTACACAAAGGCCAAGTAACCTCTAGCTGTAACTTGCATCTCTTTATTTCTAGGGCTCATTGCTCAGCATCCTGAAAAGTTCAAAGCAGGCAAACAAGGACAAACCCCGGCTTCTCTCAGTCTGTATCATCAAAGATCCAAAAAGCAGCCAGTAGAAATTTCACTTATTTACTGAAAGGAAATGCTCAGAGGTTTTTCTGAGTGAGATGACTAAAAGACATTCTAGCAGCATTCATATTTTGTTATAACCCATGCAAGCCATAAATGAATTTATTGTGATCTAATATGTTGTGGTAAAACTATCCAGTCTCAGCAGGGCTCAAAGCCTTTGGGGTTGGAAAGTTGTTACTATTAACTTAGGGACACCCTTATTAAATTTGCCAATGTTGGTGTTTAGTCTTTGTATACAAATAGCCCTTCAATTACATTTTCATTTTCTTTTTCCCTTTTGGCAACTTTGCAAGCTCTTTAAGGACACAAGGCCCGACTGTGGACATCCATGTGCCAGGGCAAGGACAGCATTTCTCACAGAGAGGACCATCAAAAAATATTTGTTGCATGAACAAATTCTTAAGGAAGGGAGCATTTACACAATGTGCATTATTTAGGGGTAAAAATTGCAAATACTTTGAAATGCGTGCTTGCAAATTCTTCCGGGGTGAAGAAACACAGGGCCACAGCGCTGCCACGGTGCACAGCTCCTGAGGACCCCGTTCTTCTGGGTTATAAACTGCGTGGCCTTTATTCTGTTTTTTAAAATCTTACTGAGATTAAATAAGAAGAAAATGTAGAATTTTTTCCATCCTTCTGTAGAGTAGCCACTGCAACTCTAACTTCAGTATACTACTTAAGCACTCAATCCATGTTCTCACATAATAAAATATCAAAGCAAATATGTGTTTTAAAAAATCTCCATGGCTCCACTGGCGGACACGGAGACCTCTGGAGGTCACCCTGGAGAGCAGTACTTTTGCCGGGCAGCCGTTGTCAGTGCCTGAAAATGGACAGGGCCAAGAAGCGTTCGGGTATCTCAGACCTTCGGGCCAGTTCCCCTGAAGACATGATTTGAGCGAGTCCTTTTTAGAATCAGAACATAGAGGTAATGAAAACACTGCGAGACAGAATCAATGAGGTACAGCCTCTCCGCTAGGTACAAACAGGGGACAGCTGTGTGGGAAGAAGGAAGCCCAAGTGGTGGGGGCCCCACCTCAGCAGCTTGCAGGGCAGACAGAGACAAAGTGCCACAGACCCACTTCAGGAAGGACAGGTGAACGCAGGGAGAGGCTCTGGGAAAATGGCTCTGATTCAGCAAGTGACGCAGCGGCAGCAACAAGCCCAAGTGAATAAATATTCATCTTTTACTCAAAGAAACATCTGAAGTCTCTAGCAGGTTTCTTTAAAATGTCATGGATATGGACACTCCATCCAAATAAAGAAAAGTAAAAGAAATTGTAACATGTAAAAAAAAAGACAAAAACAAATGAAGTCACACATTGAGAAGCAAGTATTTCTGAGATTAAATAAGAAGAGGATTCAAAGAACATAGTAGTTTCATGGCATGGTAGAGCTTTACCAAACCAGATAGTGTCTTTAAGAGTTTTAGAAAAACTCCAAAATATTTTACTCTTTCTACTGAAGGACTTGAAAAGTATCTGGTAAGAACTTCATGAAGTTTCAAAGGAAGAATTCCCTCAAGTTGCTAAAACCGGGAGCTTCTTGTGAGATATTATTTACCAAACACACCGCATGAAATACATACAGCTTACAAGTTCAAAGGGAAGTAAATGTACTTTTAAGGAACTGAAATACGTTAATTAGCAATTTCTATTTCAATAAATCTCTTGTGCTTAGACCCAGAGCGAGAAGTGTCGATAGGAGCAGTGCCGCTTTTGTATCTGATCACGTGACGAAGCCAGCACTGTATTTAAAATCTTAGGCTTTTAAAGCTGAAAGAAACCTTAGAAAGCAACTTGGACATTGTTGAAAAGATACGTTCAAATTCTGCAGACCACAGAGCGCCTCGGTTGTGTGTCCAGGAACACAGCCTGCGATGGCCGGACCTAGCCCTCCCAGCCACACGAGAGCAGGCCTTTCGGGGTACGCTGACTCCATCCCCTCCTGTCTACTCAGGTCTCTCCACCCTCTGAAGCAGCACTTGAAAGCAATCTGTCTGTACTTGGCACACTTGCCAGATCAAGAAATAAATCAACATATGGAAACACAGGCAAGTTGGCCTTAATCTGCGTAAAACTTTTGTGTTAAGTCCATAAACGTGATGAAACCCAAGCAACGTAGAAGGGGGAAACTGCCAGCCAGTGTAGTGATAACTGTGAAGATGAGACGAAGCGAAGTAACTTCCAATGACTGCATTTGTTGAGCTTTTCTTTTCCTCACTTCTCATCGTATGTTTCAAATTCTTTTGGAAAGTAGAGATTGCCCATAATTGGTTGACACTGAAATATTCTGTATCCAAAAATCATGAACTTTCCTTCAAGGTATTTGAATGTATATTTCAAATTGAGTCAGCGTGCTCATACGCTAGGCAGAAGGAGACAATGGTGATGGAAAGATGGAAGGAGCAAGGGGGATAATTGATAAATAAAGATTCCAGAGAAATAGAACAATGAAGCATCAAAAATTCAAGTGGTAGCAATCCCACTTCTGGGCATATATACAGTGAGACTGGGCCTCCGACAAACGCCTGTGCACGGGTGTTCGTAGCAGTCCTACTCACTGCAGCCAAAAGCTGGAAACAGCCTACATGTCCATCAACAGATGATTGGATAAACAAAGTGTGGTGTAGGATTTCTCCTCTAGATCCTATTAAAATTCAGATGTCTGGTTGCTTGTTTAGCAAAACTTCCAGTAGACTCATAGACTCCATGGGGGCAAGGACTTTGCTCTTTTCATTACCAGCTAGTTTCTCTGCACCTATCACATACTGAGTGGGTGCCATGCTCTGAATGTTTGTTTCTCCAAAAATTCATTTGTTGAAATCATAACCCCCCCAAAGGTGATGATGTTAGTAGAAGGGACCTTTAGGAGGTGCTTCTAAATGCACTTTAATGGGACTAGTACCCCATAAAAAAGGGTCCATGGAGGTCCCCAGCCCAATCCGCCATTGTGTAAGAGCACGGCGCAACAGGTCACCATCTATGAACCAGAAAGGGGCCCTCACTCAGCCATTCTGGCTCCAGTCATAGCAGCCTGAACAGACTAAAATAGTGGTGCTCACCAATATTGTGCTATTTCATTTGATGATTGTAGCCATTCCTGTTTCACAGAGACAAATAAAAAGTTGCTTGGGTAGGACAGAGTAGAGGGAAGACAAGGGATTTAGTTTCCTAACCAACAATATGAGAAAAGGGGAAGAATAAAGGGGATATGTACATAGAAATTAGGAAGATTGAAGAAGGTAGAACTAACTAAAACCTGCAAGTGACGGAGACAGAAGAAGCTCCCAAATCTGCATGTGTCTGTTCCAGGCCTAAATTCCTCGGTGGTTCTCCATGGCTTAACCTGTTAGTACACAGCCCAAGCTGCTCTTCAGGGTCTGGCCCCTGGGCCTCCCTTGCACCCTGTGCCCACGGTCACAATGTCCCCCTTTGCTGTACGGAAATGCTCTCACCTGTCCCTCCCTCGCCTCTGTCCTTCTGCTGGAGAATCCCCTCCTCACTTTCTACTCCATCTCTCTGCTCACACACTGACTCTCTGAGAAGCCCCACTGGTCTCTCCTCGGCAAACTTAGGACCCGTTTCTCGGGCTGGACCCAAGTTTTAGGGTTTAAAGTTGATACAGTGTTGGGGAGACTCTCTTTACAGAAAATAATACAAAATCACAAAGTGAACACTCATTTAGAATGAGAAAAACAATCATAATAGATTACATAGCTACAACATCTGACAAATACCACATGTATTTTCGTACCAGTGATTGCCTTACACATCCTCCCTCCACTTTTTAACAGCATACTCTTTGTTCACTTCTTCGTAGAACAATTTTGTATGTTCTATGTATGGTACAGAGAAGAGAAAAATCCATCTTCTTTCTTCTAACAAAGTTGGTGGGAATTTCATTTACATCATCGCTTACTTAAAAACATTTCTTTTTGCTTCACAATTCAGTTTGGGTAATATCATATAAAATTTTAAGATGGCTGCCAAATCTGGGAAACCTCTCTCAAGTTTTTCCATAAGCATATCTTCCGCTTACAATGTCAGACACGCCAGATGACCTGAAGAGCATTGCACAGACCAGCTTCGGGCTCCGTGCGTTGAAATCACGTTTCTCTTCCATTACTCACATAGTTCTGGTGCCAGGAACTAAAAGACAACTTTAAATTGTGACATAACCACTGATCATGAAGCTTTATGTCACGGCACCGGTGAGCCAGAGCAGCGGGTTATAGGAGTCTTTCTGGAAGTATTCCTGCATGAAGAGGGCTACCATAACTTAACAATGAATCACATGAAAATATCTCACTAAATGCAAAATACGTATCCCGAACTCAACCTTTTCTTAACCAGTTCCAAAAATGCCCTTGGTGCTTCTGTGCCATCTGCTACAAGGAGAAATATGACAGAGATGTAAGTGTAGAAGAAACGTAATTTAAACTGGTTCCTTTAAAATAACTTATTCTTGTGGGTTGTATAAAAATATGGGCCCCTGGCTGGGTGGTTTAGTTGGGTGGAGTGTTGTCCTGTACAATAAAAGATTGAAGGATGGATTCCTAGTCAAGGCACATGCCTAGGTTGTGGTTTGATCCCTGGCCGGGGTGTGTATGGGAGGTGATTGATGGATGTTTCTTTTTCACATCAATGTTTCTCTCTCTCTCTCTCTCTCTCCCCCTCTTCCTTGTTTCCTCTCCCTCTAAAACCAATTAAAAAACAAAAAACAAAAAACATACCCTCTGGTGGTGAATATTAAGAAAAAAGTAAACACTCATGAGCGTATGCATACCTTGAGAGGGCCTTAGGGCCTATGCACAGAAGCAGGGCCTGAAGTATTAGCTTCCTCAGCCTCAGATAAGTATGCTTTTGGTTCCTCCCATGCACCCTGTGTATATTTCTGTTGGGTTCAAACATTTTGTAATTACAATCACTTATTTGTCTGTTTCCTAAGTTGTGACAATTGATACTCCTTGAGGGCAGGAACATATCTGTTCATTTTAGTATCTCCAGTATCCACAATGCCTGGTACATCAATAAAAAGTTGTTGAAGGAATGAATGAATGTATGCATGAGTACATTCCTATTGAAGGGTAAGGAAAGAGATGGTCAAAATGTGGGGTCAGAGAAGCTCCCTGCTGACCACCAGGGGGTGCTTTTGCGTGGTGTTAAATGGTAGGTCAACTGGGTAGGGTAGAGGTGGTAGAGCAATGGTTTGCGATTGGCATTTCTTTTTATACTTGAAATCAGGTTTTTGTAGCTCTGGAGACACGAGAAAGGCAAGATGGGCCTTGTACAATCAAGTGAGTCAAGGAAATGGAAGCCGAAAAAGAAAAGCCATCTCTGCTTTGGAGAATCACTGAATTGGCAAACTACCTCCATTTCCAACTCTTCTGCGACCTGAGCCTTTGATGATGGCTGACATTGGGAGTATTCTGGAAACACCACACCCAGGTCTGCTCCTTATATTTATAGAGCTTTTAGCACAAAGGCATTTTCATCAAAGCACTTTAAGAGCTGGGCACACCCTGTCACACACAGGAGCTCCATGAAAGGAATTGCAACTTCAGAGCAGCCCGAGGCCTGAGCTGGCACACAGGAATGCTTGTGGAATACACTCCCCGCCACAGGCAAGCAGCCCAGGCTGCAACTGGTGGGAAGGACCACATCAGGTGGGGCCAGCCAAAGCCTGCTGAAGGACCCTGACCTGTATTCCTGGAAGAAAACCTAGACTTGATGCACACTGACCATGTGCCAAGCAGGCTAGTAGGCTGTTTACATACTTTATCTCATTTACTCCCAACATTATCCCTATTGAGTAAATGAAGAAATTGAGGCTGGGAGAAGCAAAATAACCTCCCTTGGGGAAATTACCAGAAAGAGCCAAAGCCAAGGTTAAAACTTAAATCCATCTATTTCAACAACCATGTACTATTGCTGCTGTCCTAATACATCTCAACTTATCAGAAGAAACGAAAAATTTAACATTAAATTAGCTTGACATTTTCAGACATCTTGCATTACTTGATTCTGAGACCATAAGATGGCATCAGCATAGCTCAAACAGGCTGAGAGAGAGAGTGCCATCTAAGCCCAAGTTTTAGTCAACACTTCGCAGTCCCCATGAGTCCCCAATGAAGGTCTGGAGAGGATGATACATGCTGTCTTTTGTCATAGGAACCCATGTCAAGAAGGGCTGTTATTACCTTAGTGTCATTTGCCCTTGACTCAAGACCCCAACGAGAAGCCGAGGCAAATGACTTCCAATAGGCCAGCCCAACAGCAGAGCACCGACTCCACTAGTTACAATGCCAGGAGCACAGAAAGCCTTGTATGGACCTTGCAATTCTGGAGAAGTCATTACGCCTCCTTCACAGTCCCTGGAAAACAAGGGTGTGCAATTGCAGAGCCCCCAGGACACCACGATGAGCATCCTCCAATGATATTTAGAGTTCTCTAGAAAATTCAACTCTTCGTGGAAACCTTAGACATTTTCAACCAATAAAATCCGCTGAAAATTCCTCCTCTTAGACAGAGTGCAAAGTCAAGTCCCAGCTCTGTCTCCAACTAACTGTCCAACCTTGGGCATGTTTCTTAACTTCCTCGTCTGTAAAGTGGAGATGACACTGCTTACATCACAGATTGCTACGTGACTAAGTGAGCAAATAAAAATGTTAGCTAAGTGAACAAAGGACAATGTAAAAATGTAGCTCTGTCAGATGTTAACAACGATGAGTATGATCGTTATTTAATATCTGTTTTCACTAGTATTGGCAATGTTATCCTCTGCTGGGCCAACTCTCTTGTCTTGAATCAATTGCTATGTCCTGAGTTAACACCTAATGGGTACTAACTCTGTCCCAACAACTTGCACTGCAATCAAAGACACATAGGAACAGGTCAACATTAAGGAGGAGACCAGATCAATAAAATAGATAGAAAGCTCCATAACGGAGGTGAGACTTTAGCTGGGCTTTCAGGAATAGCATTTAACTGGGATAAACAGACCCAGATTAGAGAAGGAGGGAGATGTAGGGAGTTTGGGGATGACTTCTGGTCTGATGAGTTCTTACTTCAGAAGAAGGGGACTTTTATTCATTCCAAGTAAAACGACATAATAAGTATTCAAAAGTGTTGACCACTACTGACTTGTAATGTTTGATGGTTTCCATGGTGCCAATACTCCCACCATAGCTGATTTCAAGTTACCAATAAGACTGAAAGCAGAGTTGGGAAGAGATGCTCATTGGCCGCCATTGTATAGTATGTCCACCATCCAAATACAGTCGATGCCAATAACCTCAAAAGCATAGAGAAAAATAGAGTAAAATGAGAAAGTGATAGCTTTTGAATATGTATTTTCTTGGTTTTTAGAATAATTTAATGATAACTTTATATTATTTATTTTTTCCAGCTTTATTGACATAAAATGTGTGTAAATTTAAGATGTGCAATGTGATTTGCCATTCATATATATATTTCAAAATATTTTCCATGATAAGATTAGTTAAACACCTCCATCTCCTCACATAATTTCCATTTTGTTGTTGCTGTTGTTATGGTGAGAACAATTTTTAAGATTTACTCTCTTAGCAGCTTTCAAGTGTAAAGTACAGTATTTTTAACTATAGTTACCACAATGTATATCAGCCCCCAGAACTTATTCCTCTTATAACTGGAAGTTTGTACCTTTTGACCAAGATCCCATTTCCCCACTCCCCAGCCTCCAGCAAATACCATTTACTCTGTGTCTATGAGTTCAATATTTTTAGATTTCACCTATAGGTGAGATCATACCATATTTGTCTTTCTCTGTCTGACTTATTTCATTTAGCATAAAGCCCTCAAGAATCATCCATGTTATTTAAATGGCACAACTTCATTCTTATGGCTGAATAATATTTTATATTATATATTGCATTTTCTTTATCCATTCATACAATGATGGGCATTACTTAATTTTTAATTATGGCTATACTTATCTTACTTGCAAACTTCCTGGAAATTTAACAAACAGCTCTTTTGACTTAACACCCAGCTCTGGGATTCCACTGAGGCCCTTGCAAAAACGCAGGGGAAAGATATCGCTTGGACCAGGATGTTATCTGGGAGGTGATAAAAATGGCCGATGTTGGCTACATTATGAAGATAGAGCTGAGATTTGCTGGTAGACCGCATGTGGGATAGGAGGGAAAGAAAAAAACAAAGGCGACTCCTGGGGCTTTCTTCGTCTTGCTTCCTATGTCCTCCCATAAAGCCTAAGAAGGTGACCTAACAAGCTTCTCTTGTCCTTTATCTGTGTCATAGTCTCCTCCTTTCTAATTTAGTCCCAGCTACACAATGGGGGAATTCTGGGATCTGAGGCCTCCAGTCTTTTTCCTTTATAGAAAGGAAAGAATTTTTGCTTTCCACCAAGGTAGGCTTCTAAAACCATTATTTTCTTTGTGCAAATTAGTATTCCCATTTTCTTGAAATAAATGAAGAGGGTGGAGAGAGGGAGAGGGAGGAAAAAGGAGGAGGAGGAGAAGAGGAAGGAGGAGGAGGAAGAGGAGAAGGAAGAGGAGGGGGAGAGAACGAGAAAGAGAAGAAAGGGAAGGAAAGGCAAGTGAAGGAGGGTGAGTACTCCCTAGTGGCCCAGGAGGGCAGTGGGAGTGAATGTGTTCCAAGCCCTGAATGGCATCCTGTTGTGCTCTGTATTCTCATACACAATTGAAATCCTTTATAATACTAACGTATTAATATTTGTATAATAAGAATCTGAAGAAAAAATGAGGGAAAAGTCACCAATAAAATAGATATTGACTAAATTCTGCCTTGAAAGAGAGAGAGAATGAGACAGAGAGTGCAAGCCCTCCAGACAGCAGGAGGCCCTGGCGTGGACATGCAGGTCAGCAGCGGTGACTAAGCAGTGGCATGGTGCAGGATGGGGAAGAGGAAGAGCTGCGTTCCATCCAGAAAACTGTTAGGCTGCATGAATCTGGAGAACGTCTTTAATGCCCTGTGACTCAGAGGAGAAATGCCCATATATAAAGTGGGAGCAAAGATGGCCTCACATCACCCTGTTGTGACCAGGATCAACTAAGGGGACACAAATCATGTGTGGAAGTCTTCTGAAGGGACTAGACACTTACACATGTGAGCCTTTACTACTAAATTTCTTGGAATGTTGCCACAAATGCATGCAAAGCCACACTGACATCTTTATTTTTTAAAAAATTGGAAAATATCAATTTCCACATAAAATATTTTTCCACATAAAGGAGTAGGATGGATCTTTGGATAGGGCTGGACTACCTAGGGTGTCAGCTGCCTTCATAGAAACCTGTAACCAGTGTGACCCTTAGTCGTTCTACGCAGCCAGCTACTTTTTGTACCTTACTGAAAATAATGAGGAAGACGGCCCAGGCGGAATGGGGTAAGGGAAGCTGACCTCACAACCTGACTCTGGACAACAGTGAGCTGTGTCCTCTCACTTTCTAGAGCCTCGTTTCTCGGAAGGCAAGGTAGAGACTGTGGACCATGTCCTGGTCCTCTGGACAGAGCACTTAAATAATCGGGGGACATCAGACCCTTCGTTGGAGTCAGTGGAGTGTCCTTCAGGCTTGGTGCTCGGATGCTGCCGTCTCTGAGAAGCTACCCAGCCGTCAGACGAGACATCTCATATTGACAACCTCCCAGGGCTCCTGAGTTGATCAATAACAGCATTCCTCCTCTAAAAGCTAAAGAGACAGGCTGGTGCATATGTGATCACTAGAATTTAATTATATATCTCATTGATTTTTAATTAGAACTCGGGTAAGGGCCTCATCTATTAAAAAAATAAATCCCAACTGTTAAATGGGTTTTACCCAGTCCATCAGGTCATTTGAAATGCACTGCTCCTCCTGACCTTTTACCCTCTCGATGAGGGGGAAACCTGCTAAGCAACCTTCACCATGAGGGTAAAGATCTTGAAACCAGCTAGCATTTCTCCAAAATTTTTATTCAAGTTCTATACTTCAGCACATCAGACAGACACCAGGAGCAACAACAGTGAGGGCTTCTGTGTTGTTACTTATAATTAATTCCAATTAATAGTGGAAAAGGTCCCATTGGCTCTGATCCCTGATCTAATCTCTTTGAGAGGTAGGTCCAAAACTATAGTCTGGCTTTAAAATCAGATCTGGCACCACAGCTTGCCTCATTTGACCCATTTTTAGGTGGAGCAAGGGCTCTTCAAAGCTCCCAGTCACCAAGCCCCTGTGCTCGCCAGGCTATGAGGTGAGTGCTTTGCAAGCCGGAGGTAGACTGTGGACTCAGAGCCAACGCTTGGTCCTTAGAAAAGGCCCAATTGCTGCTTACAGAAGGCCTTAGAGACCGTAAGCTTTGCCATATAGAGTCCCCAGGTTTCTCATCAAGGTTGCTCTGGGACCTAACAGAGTCACACAAGCCACTAGTTGCTCGCAGTGACTAGGAAAGAAAAGAAGGCTCATATGTCAGCACCAGTCAGAACTTCTGACAGGCACACCCAGCAACACGGTGTGGCTGAGATCGCGCCAGCAAGGAGCCTAACAGACATGATTTATGCTCGCAGTAATAACAGCGCTACCTATATGCCAGGCACTGTGCTGCACTATTTACGTGACTTGTCTTTTTTATCCACAGGTCATAGCTGTTGGATATATCTTCATTTTACAGGTGAGAAAACCACAGCTTAGGGAGTCTAAGTGACATACCCAATCACACACTGGCAGCGGAGTGAGGATTTGAGCTGCGAAGCCCATGTTTGTATTCCCTCTACCACACTACCTTTCACATCAGTAGGTGTGCTCTGCCAGGAATGACCCACCACCTCCTTCACACTTGCTGAGAATGGCCACAGGAATACTGCCAGCCATGGTGAAAACACAGCATCTATTTCCTCCTTTCCCTTCTACCGAACCATTCCCTGAGCCAGGTTAGTCACACTGCCCCATTTTCCTCCTCATGACATTCACCGTATTGATTCGCACAAAATTGCCCTGCCTTCAAGCATTTCTTAGTGCCAACCCTCTGCGCCAATTTTTCTACTTTCTTCTCTTTACTCATTCACTCAATCCAACACATATTTATTGAGCTTCTACTATCTACTAGGCACCGTGCCACATGCTGGGGATCTCCAAGTGAACAAACAAGAGAAACCTTTGTCCCCAGCCTACTTAAGGAGGAAGCCAGGTTAAAAAAAAAAAAAAAGAAAAAAAACTATTGGAAACAATGTGAGAAGGGTTAAGACAGAGAAAAGCAAAGGTAGATACCGAAGAATATGGGAGGGATCCTCTAACTCAGTCTTGGGAGGGAGAAATGGTCACAAATGGTTTCCTAAAAGATGCCCATCCTGCAGGGCCCAGTCCAAACGCCATCTCTTCTTACCACCTCCCATTTTCCTCTCCTCGTTTCCCTCTCCTCTGCCTTCCATGCTAGGTTAGGTATCCCTTCTCAGGCATGTGTTTTAGCACCACGGGTAGACAAAGCTTCAGATAATAAGAAACATCCTGTAATTCTGAATTGTTTGAAGTACGGACTGTACTGCTGACTATTACATGGAGATTGAACGTTGACTTCAGTAAGTGGACTTAACACACCTTCTCCAGATGAAATCCTACTCAGAAATCTTAATACAGATCATCACGTAATGTGATCCCTCAGTCTGGCCTGAGAACTACAGCCACTAAAAAGGGTTCATCGTTATGTGGAATTAAACTAAACTTCAGCAAGATGACGAACAAGTCCATTCCCTGAAATCTGAGGGCCGAGGCAGCAGTGGGTGCATGGCCAACTGAATAATGGCCAGCCAAGAAGTCCACAACCTGATCCTGGAACCTGCAAGCGTTAGCTTACATGACAAGCACTTTGCTGGTGTGACAAAGTTAAGTGTTTTTAAATGGAGAGCTTATTCTGGATTGTCTGGGTGGTCCCTAAATGTGAACGCAAGTGTTAGAAGAAGGAGGCAGAGGAAGATTTCAGGCAGAGGAGGAGAAGGCAGTGTGACCACGGAGACAGAGTGGAGTGAGCAGACCGCAAGTCAAAGAACGCTGGCAGACACCAGAAGCTGCAGGTGACAAGGTACAGATTCTCCCCTAGACCTTCTGGAGGGAACACAACCCTGCCAACACCTCGACTTAGGTCAATTTAAACTGAGTTTGGGCTTCTGGGCTCCAGAACTATGAAAGCACACATTTGTGTTGTTTTAAGCCATGTGTGTGGTGGCTTGTGGCAGCAGCCAAGGACACGAATACAGGCGTCTTGGAACTCAGAGGCAACAATGGCAGTGACGTGAGCTCCCACCGGAGGACCCCTGACGGCTTCCCCTGCACACGTTGGGAGAAGTGAGTGCCTTCCTAGACTAGAGATCTGACCTCCACGGCACCCTTGGCAGCTTTTTTATAAGAAACAGCAGGCTTCGGAGTGCGGGTCACCTTTTTTTTCTTACTTTCTTCCTCGTATTTCCTGAACTCTTTGAAATAGCAGTTTCAGAATTATTTCACTATATTTAGAGATAGCTAACCCTGTCAGGAAGAGAAGCATGAATTCCTTTCTCAGCACTAAAGGAAACCCAAGCTCACAAAAGGAACCAGGGATGAGAATGCCTAAAAACACGGCTTCTTGTTTTCAGCGGCCCCTTCCTGCGCCGCCTCTTCACTCCCCCTTCCCTGGCTTGCCTGTTGTAGACAAGCAGCCCCACATCTTAGTGTCTGAGCTCTCCCTTTGTTGCTGTGCTTGTTGGCTTGTTGCTACAGGCTAATGGAATAGGAGGAGATGGAAAAGGAGGCAATATTGATAAAAATTTGGCAGGGCCCATGCCATTTGGTGAGATGGTTAGAATAGTCGGATCTAAGAATTTTTACACACTTAAAACAAAGATGGTCTTAGCTCAATTTCTCTTGAACCCAGTTCATTCCTTCCTCAGGGGAGGTGATTTGACGCTCGCTCTTGTGTTGCTGAAGAAATATATAAAACAAATGAGCCAAAAATTGAAGTGGAACATGTTACCTCTATCTGGACTAGGGCTGCTGTAATATAGTACTCAGCCAGGTTCTTAATGAGACAAAAAGCCCTTAAGTGTTATAAAAATAAGGAATAAGAGGGCAGTGAATTTAGTTAATCCCACTGATTTCCTAATTCTTCACCCTCATTCCAGAAGCACACATTGAAAAATAAGATGTAAGACTGGGAACGTTTTTCAGACTCCTCATTAAGGTGGGTCGCTGGCATGCTCTCTCTCCATCTCTACAACCTACCACTATAAAATGTGGATGTAAGTGCGCGTAGCTCTTGAGGAAACTTTCCAGGCACATAGTTAATAAATGAAGGTATTATGCTATGGGAGGTGGGGACCCAGCAGCCCTGGAAGGGTTGGGTGAAACTCTAAGGCTGCAGTTCTTTAAGGCCGGCCTCCTCTGGGCACCCTGGGTAAGCAGTCGGCCAAGGCCAAGTGGTGTGCTTGGTCCCTCAGCAGCACCAGGAACTGGCAGCTCAAAGCGATCAGTTCACACTAAGCCTTTCTGCAGCGTTTTCAAAAACATTAAAAATATACATCGAACAAGTTTAAAGCTGGTGTTATGGTAAAGTGAGGAGGATTTTATTTTAGAAGAAAAACACTATAAACTTCATGTCAGGAGATTAGATACGCCCATTGTTGTCAAAGCTGCATGAAATAACTCCAGTAATCTTTTGTCACTCTCTTTTCCTACAAAAAAAATTTAAATTTCTGGGTGCCCACTACTCACACTAAAATCTTTAAATCTAATCTGCTTTCGAGTACTACAAACAGCATTGTTGTTGGTGTGTGTGTGTGTGTGTGTGTGTGTGTGTGTGTGTGTAGGAGCTTTTCTCCCAAATTCTCCTCTGGTTGCAGAGTGAAATCAAAAAACCTGATTTCAATATCTAGCTCCTTCTATGAACTTCTCGTATCGCTCTTAGATGTTATTTCTTTTCTGGATACTTCAGCTTTCTTATATAAGTGCAAAGGAATTGAAAATTCTTGTTCACAAGGTAAAAAAACAATGTGCAAGGATGTGCAGAGTTATGCACAGAAAGCACTAAATAGCCTTAAAAGATTGTTACTCAATAGGCAGGGTGGGGCAAAGCAGTTGACACTTGCTTGTATGGAAAGTAATATGCTAATTATAGATAGCAATAAAAGGATGAGCTGTTTCACACGCTCAGAACTGTAAACCTACTTTTGCCCCGCCCTGCACTTCAAGGCATTATTTTCTCTCAAAGCTGATATATGCTCAGCTCACTTCCATTTCATTTTTAACTTTTGTCTTCAATTAAGAGGAAAATATGAACATTCCATAAGAAATGGTGTATTTCTGGATGTTTATCCCAAGTATTCTGGGCAGAAATCTGGAAAGCAAAGAGCAACTGTGCCGATGGATCTTCACAGATGTAGAAACTCAAGAGATCTGGTGAGCCAATAGTAGATATCAAAACCTGTTAAATCTTAGTAACTAATGTGCCTTTGTATTAAAGCTCAGTGATTAATTTAGGTTTAGATATTGATAGTTGTCAATATCAGCAAGATTACTTCTTCCTAGTCTAGGCCTAATTTTAATTCTTTTAAAAGGACTATTTCACTGCTCATTTATTCTCTACCTTGAAATACAGTAAGAATAAGGATTCAAATACTCATTTGATGTCACTGCCTGTGGGATTTCTTTTTCAAATGTCTAAGCAGATCTCTACCCTACACTGACCTTTTTGCAAGGAGAAATCTAGAGAATTTTACCTGAAAGCAGATCATTAGTTCAGGGAGTGAGTGATGAAAGGTGTTATGAGCCTTCCCACAACCTCTACTACATGACTTGAAGCAGGTTTAGTAGATAGGTGGCTCATTGGTAACAACACCAAACAATAAATAATTGTAATTTTCAAAGAGCTTGTTCTCCCAGGAACTTTGAAAGCATTACATGCACTGTTTTGTTTGAATTTTTGCAATTTTTCTTTGGAAAATGTACACCTAGATTTTATCATGATTTCCTTCACTATAACTGACATGAGTCACAAATTACCAATTTCATTTGTTTTCCAAAAAGGAGGACAAGTCATTCATTGTATGGTAAGTACTAAAGTATTTAGGTCTATGAATGGAATCTGGCCAGGGCTTTCCCCCTCCCTAGAACAGCTACTTTAAACCACAAGTTCCAGCTAAGAAACTTCTTGGCATCATTAGCACATTAATTAATAACCAAGAAGACATAGGAAGATTTATATATGCCATTTGCTCTTAAGTGTAATATAATTCCCTGACTTCATAACCAAAACTTTTCAAACACAAGCACTGAAAGAAACAAAGAATATCTGATGCCTTTCCCCATTTACAGAAGAAAAAAAGGTTACTTTTTTCCTTTGTTCAACTATTTATGCTACTGACTTCTAGCATAAAAATGATTTTGAGACAACAATGAAGAAATGTTTTATACACTTTCTTTTAATGAAGGAATACAATTTTCTCAATGGATATAGTTTGTATGTCTATAAATGTATTCAGTTCTCAAACAGGCACAAAAATCCAACATTATAATTACCATCAGTCCACAGAGAAATTTCAAATAATTGGAATGCTCTGCCAGGCTCTACTTTGATAAGAAAGGAGCAAATCAGAAGAAAATGTGTTTATTTCATCTCCATTTCCTCCATCTGGAGACTTTACAGAACAAGACAGAATCCTCTAGGCCTTGGAGCTGCTTGAGTCATCAAGGCAGATTCAGAGGTGTTTATTCACGGTGGCATTAGCTGTCTGGGTTTGGCGGGATTATTATGGTTGGTGTCATTTTATTACTTTCAGTAAACTGGTAAATGTGACTTGTTTGGATAATTTGTAAGATGCTTCCTTTAAATAAATTTACAACTTATAAAACAATCTTTGTGTCAGACCATGAAACTTGGTATTTAGTTTGGAAAACAGGAGCATTGCAACAATACTAGATACGATAATTCAGGAAAAGATGCAATTCATTATAATCCAAAAAGTAATCAATAATTTGAATTGAGTACCCACTAAGGCCCCTCCTTGCTGTTGCTAAGGTATAGAAATGCCTTTGGCACTAAATGTATAAACACAGGAGTGTCCAACCTGCAGCCCACAGGCTGCATACAACCACTTTTTTGTTTATCTGTGAAGGCGGATATCACAGAAATTATGTACAGACCTTTTTCTTTGCTCATCAGTTTCCATTAGTGTTTGTGTATTTAATGTGTGGGCCAAGACCACTCTCCTTCCAGTGTGGCCCAGAGATGCCAAAAGTTTGGACACCTCTGCAAGAAACATTAAATTACTCCAAATGAGAAATATAGCTCTACTCAAAAGGAAGAAAAAAATAATAATACTTGTAGGAAAAATACAGAGAGATTAATGCATAAACTAAACACAGCTAAAGGAAAAATTAGTGAATTAGAATTCAGAACTGAGAAAATATCCTGGAACACAGCACGGAGGGGTAAAAACATGGAAATTATTTTTTTTAAATATTTAAAACACATGGAGAAGAGAATGAAAATTTGATTAATAGATTTCGAAAAAGAAAAGATAGTATAAAGAGAACAAAGAAGAGAAAATATGTGAATTTTAAAACTGGGGATATTTCTGGGAGAATAGGAAGATAAGAAAATAAAAATACCCACTAAGGATTAATAAATTTAAAACACCTGTACATACCATATTAAAACTGCAGAAATTTGAGGAGGAAGAGAAAGCACTAGAAGCTATGAGAGAGAAAAATTAGACTGCCCACAAAAGGATCATCAATAGCAGATTTTTCATGAATAATAAAAAGTCAGAAGAAAACTGAACAATATCTCCAAAGGGCTGAGGCAAAATTACTATGAACTTGAAATCCTATGCCTACGCTATCCTTTAAAAATGACGAAATAAAAGCATTTTCAGAGATAAAAAGTCATAGCAAACACACACTGTCCGATATTTACTGAGAGGACCACTAAGACTAGACCTGCAGAAGAACCAAACCCACGTTGAAGGAACGCATTGCAAGGAACAATCGTGAGAGAAGAAATATTGAAAACATGGTAGAAAAACGAATTAAATACCTTTTAAAAATAAATACAAGAAAGTAACAGAGAGAGAAGGACAGAAAACAAGGAAAGGGACCGTGACTAAAGAAGCCTGAACAAGCTGTGGGTGAGAACAGTGTTGAGGGGAGGGGAACGTCTGAAGGCAGCGCCAGTCCCGCCGCCCTGTTAAGGAGTGCGTGGACAGTGATAGGTTTCAGACTTGGAAAGAGAAATATAAATACAAGTATGTGTATTTAAATGGTATTGCCACCAAAAGAATAAAAAGGCAATCAATAAATTCCACGTAGGGGAATCTGCTTTGTGAGGACGGCGGCCTCTGAGGACTGGGAATGAGCATGAGACTGGGGCTGGAGGCTGAAGAGAATTTTAAACTTTTCTTTCATGTTTCGTTTCCTTTAAAAAAAAATCACTACAAGCAAGTAAGGCAAAATTCAAAAAGCTAATATTTCTAGATAATAGAAATAAAGATTTTTGTTACATTGTCCTTCATATTTTCTCCTATTTTAAATTTTTCTCAAAACAAAAAGAATTGGAAACTTTTGTTCTTATTTTGAGGTATTGGTCGAGTGTGAATAAATCCCAAAGCAATCCAGGGTCAAGCTCCTGAAGTCTGACAGATCAGTTCAGTCCACCTCCAGAACAGATGTGGGCGCAACATACTCCATCTGTCACATGTAGGTGAGAAAAATTCTTAGTGGAAGAAAATGTCAATGAACTTAAGGGTCATTGCTTTTTAAATGTGGTGGTTTAGAGAGCTCCATTATCTAGCTCACACTCTGTGTTGGTTTGAATTCCTCATCTCCGGCTTCACTGTGCAAGTAGTAGAACAAAGATGTCAATATAAAAACTACCATAGCCAGGGGTAAGCAGGGGCTTACCCAATTAGAGGACTCTTAAAAAACCACAGAAAAGAAATTAACTTTTCTGTCACAATAAGGACCTTTCTTTGGGGAGACCGAACAACCACTTCTGTGTGTTAGTTTTCTCTTACAGTGGGTGAATCGGGAAGCACACACAGGAAGATTGTCTTCTGTGAATACCAGGCCCTGGCAGTGGGCTGCCCATGGGATTCCACACTCACTAGAACAACTGCTCGACCACAGTACTCTCATGCATAAGGAAAAACTCATTCCAACAGAAGACACAAAAGGCAAATCAGTGAATGGACTGTATTTGCATGTCCCTCAATGGACATTTATATGAGAAACTTTTCTTAAAGGAGCCTCGTACTCTTAGAATATATACTCTTGGAATATAGCAACATCATGATGATTGACCTAAGGAAGTCTCATAAATATCCTACCCACTGTTCAATAAGAGATCTAAGTCTCACCTTTGTGAAGGCTTCATCTTCATTACGGAGTAAAAAATGACTCAGGTCAGGCACTAAGTCATTATGTCGATGCCATGATCCCTGCCCAGGATGACTAAAGTCCAACCCAAGCCATGGCAGTGGGGATAGAGAATAAGTTACAGATCCAAGAGAGATTTTGGAGGTAGAATCATAGAAATTGGTGGCTGGTTAACCAGGCAGGAGTTGAGATTACAGAAGTACCCTAAGACAATTCCAGGCTTCCTAGAAATCCCACCAATTTACATAGGAAGTAAGAAATAGAGAAGGTAAATAGTGGTGGGCATGGTAGGGGGGATAATTAGATGAAATTCCAGTCATGTTGAGGATTGTTGAGGGGCAAATTCTAGTAAGAAACTAGAATTGTGCAACTGAAAGTCGGAATAAAGATCAGGAGATGGTGATTTAGAAATCACCAGTTCGAGCTGGCAGCTGAGTCACAGGTCACGGGGTGGGATGGGGGGGCATTGGATAAGGGCAGCATGCAATGTGATAGAAAGGCTGAGAGTCCTCCACTCAAAGGGTTACAAAGCCATGCTTCTCATAGTTGTGGGAGGAGGAGGGACAGGGAGAGGGTTAAGCAGGTGAGACTCCAGCCCCCCATTTTAAGCATAGCAGATCAGCACTTTCTCATTTACAAATGAAGCCTTCCACATTAGATTTCATTTAAAGAGAAGGTGCCATGACTCAAAAAATTTTCTGAAAACCACTGGTCTAGGCCACAACTTGACTGAGGTTTATGAACCTACTCCAGTGAAACAGGTTAGAGCATACCTCTTTCTCTGTCATCTGAGCATCCTCCAGCATCAGAGTGGCGGCTGGAGCCCTGCCCACAGAATGGAGCCCAGGTGGTAAGAAACCCTTGGTATCCAGGTAGGTAGAAAGGGGATCGTGTCACGGGCTGGCTAGAAGCCCCTGCTGGGAATGGAGGAAGAAGAGGTTTCAGGGAAGTCTCGCTGAAGACTTCAAGAGAGGTTTCAAGAGACTCGCTGTCTCTAACCATGAAATGAAAACGCAAATACCCCTGGGTAAGGAAACACATTCACTGACATTACTTTACATTTAAAATAAAAATGGCTTGGTAATGAATGATCTTCTGGAAACAGATGGCAAAACTGGAGCAGTTCAAATCAAGCGTTGGAATGAAACTCTAGAACTCACAGGATTGTGTTTGATCTGAGGAGGGCCATGGTCACTAGAAGTTTGAAGGGAGAAGGGTGGAGGCTGCTGAAAAGTCCGTAGAGGAGGGATATGGTTGAAAAGACAAATGGCTTCTGCCACAGTTTTGTCCTGAACCCACCCAGTATCACCAATGCCATTATCCGGACAACAAATCTCATCTAATGTGGGTTCTGGAGTCCAGAGTGAGTTCTCCTTCTTCTCCAAACTTCCCTAACTTCCCTTCCATTTTGGAAAGCTGAGGTTAGCAAACATGCCTTTTGATCTGTTTGGTGTAATTACCCTTTGCATGCTTCTGTCTGCCCCCACCTCTGCACTCTGCCATCTACTCTGGGCTCTCAGTCAGCACAACACCACCAAGACTGCCCAAGGCAATGAGGACGGGTTCCCTCTGGATTTAAACATCTCTTTTCAAATTTCCCTTTACCCAGGATGATTTATAAACTCCATACTATTTCTTTTGTGACCCCTTTTATTAACAACCCTATAAGCTAGGTCTTGTCCTTTTTAAATCATTCTTCCAGAAAAATAGAAGGGGGAAGAGCCTCTGATACAGTGATTCCCTCTGCAAAAAACCACCAGATCATTCAACATTTTAAAGCTTCTAGAAAAAAATACTCAGGCAACCTTACTCAATATCTCATCCCACTGTGCCGCCGCCTTCATCCTAATCTGTCTCCGTTATTTCTACATTTCAATTTTCCTGATATTGTCTGGATCCAATTCCAATACCCCCAAAACCATTATCTCCTTGGTTTGATGTTTAAAGACTTTGTCTCAATACTTTTTATTAAAGATGCAATATAAAAATTAATTGCCTAGTATCATGAGAAGCCAAGTATTTAAAGTGTTGTCAAGCAGTGTGAAGACAATGAATACAATAATAAAGTCTAACATGAGTCATATGAAGCAAAACTGCAAATGTGCTTAGATGAAAGAGTCAGCAGGCGCTACAACCAAGCCTTGTAATGAAGGGACAGAGCAGATGACGACATTCCGAAAACTCCATTTCTTTTTTGCCAGATACAATTTGAAATAATGATAGGTCTCTCTAAATCCAAGTGAGTTCTCCTTTTATTCCAGCTTGTGTGATGAAGTCCCTAAGATATATCTATCTTTTGCTTCTGTAAGCATTGAGGAAGTGAGAAAGATCTTTCAAAAGTGGCCTTTGCACCCTAATAATATGTCCCTCTCTAACAGTGGCCAGTGAGAGTGATACTTGCCAACTCCCTTTTCTAGTCACCGGAACAGCATTTTGCTAATGGGAATGTAATGAAATGTGACCCTCCAGAAGAAACACACTCTTCGGGACTGTTGGAAGAAATACTAGAATCAGAATCAGGAAATCTGGGTCTTGGCTCTGTTATAAGGGGACCTTGGTCAAATCATGCCAATCTGTCTGTGCCTCATCTTCCTCATCTGACAAAATGTAACAGAAGGGGGAAAAAGCAATCCCTTATTCCATCTAGCTTATGGATTTTCTGTGAGCATGCCTTGAAAAGTAGAAGGTGCCCTAGTTGGTTCTTACTCTCATTTATAATTTATAGCTTTCTGGCCTTGTTCACCTGGACAAGTTACCTGAAGTTTCCTCCTCTCCTCCTCTAAAAGGCGGCAGTGCCATAAATTCCATGTATGTAAAAAGAAGCTGGCCTGACGTGACTAGACAAGAATTAGGTGTTGAACTGCTCTAGGAGTCAGTGCTCTCCCCTACTCAGAACCCTGTAATTAGAGTGAGCTATAAACCACAATGTAGCATATTTGCTCTGAGCATTCCAGTAAATAACACAGAATTATAGGGCTGGAAAAGCCCTCAGAGATTATCCGGTCCAACCCGGGATGATGAAGAAACTGAGGCCTAGGAAGGTTAAGAAGCTTGCTTGCGGTTTATACAAACAACTAATGATGACACTAGATTAGGATCCAGATTTTTATTTTCTTGTCTTGTGGTCTTTCTTGTTGTAAAGCTGCTCATTGACCTTACGTAGTTCAAGTGAACTATTTGTTGTGCAAAAAATACTCATTAAAATAAATGATTTCTATCACCGTCCCTGCCCACGTCTGCTGTCTAACAGGCATCTCTTACTTAAGAATGGCAGGAATTCCTATTTTCTTATTGGCTTTCATCATGAAATTGGAGAAATATTTTCCTGGAAAGGTCTCCCTCGCGGGCTGAGTTGCTGATCCCCCACTATTATCAGCTCCTTGGAGGCAGACACAGTGGTGCACCGATAAAGACCATGGGCTTGGACTTAGATCTGAATCTCAACTCCAATTCTTTGGAGTTGGGATCTTGAGGGAGCCTTATTCTCCTCTGGAGTCGTTTTCCTTATCTGAAGAATGACATGATATCTCTGATACACTTTGTAAATTGTAAAGTGTGGTATAAATGTTGGTGCTTATGGTCTTAAAAGCCCAACAAAACCCAAGATGTTACAAGTTGCACGAGTCACACTCAGTAAATCATTCCGATCCCAAATCACACAGCCCAAAGGTCGGCAGCATGGGAAACCCACACGCCTACTTCTCCCCACTGGTATCTTCACAGGGTTTTATCTCTTTTCTCACATTTTCAGAGTCTCTCCTTTGCTCCCAGACACTTGTCCCTTTTCCACCTCTGACAGAAGAGACTTTTCCCTGTGCCCTGCAATGACCTGGCTCCATATTTTCAGGAATCAAGACTTGCCGGTATTTGAGGCTGCCAGAGTGAGGCTGCTGTCTCCTCCTGAACATCTAGACCAACTAAGGGAGTGATGTCATAATGAATTGGGCATTACTCTTTGGCTTGCAAATGTCTGAAAATTTATTTAAGCATTCTTAATTTAAAAAAAAAAAGGGGGATTTATTAGAATGGCACCAGGACAGCTCACGGAACTAAAGGTGGGACTTAATATAACCAGATTCTGCAGGGACCTAAAGGATAGGAGTTTCCCCTCCCAGGCGCATCCTACTTCCCTCCTTGCACTGGCCTGATCCCCTCCCACCTCAGGCAGGTCCCCTCCACACCACAGGAGGTGGTGTCATTTTATGACAAGAGTTAAACTGCTCTGGTTTGAGGAATCTTAGAGGAGACACTAGGAAGCTGACTGAGGTCTGTTAAGAGAAGGAGTTCAGGTCCTATGACACAAGGCCAGGCACGTTAACACAAGTGTAACTTTTTAAACCCCTAAACAAAATAATTAGTTCAAACTAGGAACTGTGTATCCAGAAGCAGTGCCCACAACATGCTGGACAGTCAGAAACAATAGATGTATATCGGTTTTTACAGCCTCATTCTTCTCCTTCAAAAACAGATAAACGTAACCCCAGATCATCACTACGTGATGATTGAAAAGATAACTCATACAGGAATAAAAGCATCTACTTACAATCACATACTTTCTGTATTACAGTAGTCCCCCTTATCTATGGTTTTGCTCTCTGTGGTTTCAGTTACTCGTGGTCAACCACAGTCTGAAACTATTACAGTTGGCTTCCGGTCAAGATGGTGAAATAGGAAAACGCTGTACTCGCCTCCTCCCGTGACCACATCAAAATTACAACTAAGCTACAGAAAACTATCATTGAGAACCACCTGAAATCTAGCTGAACAGAAGTTCTATAACTAAGAATATACAGAAGCCCAGGCAAGACTGGCAGGAGAGGCAGAGATGCAGAATGGGCTGGTCCCACACCCACGTGTTATAGATAAAATCAGGAGGTATACCTCAGCTTTGGAGGTTACCCCATGAGGAGAGAGGGGCCAAGGCCCCACACCCAGTTCCCCCGCCCAGGGTTCCATGCAAGGAAGAGAAGTCTCCCTAATACCTGGCTGTAAAAACCAGCAGAGATTGTGGCTGAGTGAGACAGAGGCTTCTAGAATCCCAGGCATTCCTCTTAAAGGACCCACGCACAGATTTACTCATTCATTCACTCTGTGCTCCAGCATTGGGGCAACAGCTCAAAAGGCAATAGGGATATGTGGAAAGGAACTGAATTGTCTGGCTTCAGGGAGAAGGTAGACAGGGCAACTTTCTGCCAGACAGAAGTGCTGGCAGAAGTCATTGCTCCTTTGTTGAGCACTACCCCCACTCAGCCTGCAGGAGAGCACCATATCTGAGTCTCCATCAGCCTGGCTAATGCTGTTTGCCTGCCCCAGGGAATCCCTGAGACCCAACCCTACCCAACACTTGGGCCCGCCCCAGCCCTTTCCAGTGGCTTTTCCATACAAATGGCCTGTCTTGGCTCATGCTGAGGATTTTCCTATAATCTCTCAAAGGTTCACAAACCCTCAAAAGGCAACATCTGGCCTTGGCATGCCCCAAACCTCTTGCAAAGTAGATCCAAGCCTGGCACTAGTGGAAGCTGGCTTCAGATGGCAGTTTGGCCTCTCCCAGGCACCTTCAAACCCACCACAAGTGGCAACCATCTATGGAACACTTTGTTGCTAATACCAAGTGGCCCCAGGCAGGGCACAGGCTGCAGCTTAACTTGGTGGGCACGACAGCCCTGCCCAAGAAGCCCCAGAACCAGGATACCCAGTGGCCAACCTTTAATCACACCAGAGTACCACCAAACCACCTCCATGAATGGCATACTTGAAGGGAACACTTCATAGACACCAGAACCCTAATGAAGAGAGTCCTGTTTTGTAGGGTCAGTCCCTGCACAATAGCTTCTCCACAGTCCTCACAGCCAATCAGCCTGAAGTTCAGTTCTTCCCGTTGACATACCAACTGAAATCAAGGTTCAACTACAATAGGAAGACAGACACAACACCCAAAAGGGACACACCTGGAACACCCAGATCAAACAACAAGAAAGACTGCACCACTGGGCCCCACAGGACACTTACTACATAAGGCCACTCGACCAAGACCAGCAGACATCTACCTAATACATAGAAACAAACACAGAGAGGCTGCCAAAATGAAAAGACAAAGAAACATTTCTCAAATTGAAGAACAGGACGAACTTCAGATAAAGAACTAAACAAAGGGAATCTGTCAGATGCAGAGTTCAAAACACTGGCTGTAAGTATGCTCAATGATCTCAGGGCAATCTTCAACAAACAGACAGGAAATATAAAAGTGAAGATAGAAAACATAAAACAGAACCAGTCAGAAACAAAGAATACAAAAACTGAAACGAGGAATACATTACAGAGAATCGAGAGTAGAATAGATGAAGCAGAGAATCAAATCAGAGACTTGTAAGATAAGGTAGCATAAAACACCCAGTCAGAACAGCAAAAAGAAAAAAGAATCCAAATAAATGAGGATAGTTTAAGGGACGTCTGGGACAACATTAAGCACAGCAACATTTGCATCATAGGCGTACCGGCAAGAGAAGAAAGAGAGCAAGAAATGAAAACCTAGTTGAAGAAATAATGATAGAAAATTTCTCTAACCTGGTGAATGAAATAGACATACAAGTCCAGGAAGCACAGAGAATCCCAAACAAGATGAACCCAAAGAGACCCACAGCAAGACACATTATAATTAAAAGATTAAAGAAAATGAGAGAAATTAAAAGCAGCTAGAGAAAAGGAGTTAATTACCTACAAGAGAGCTCCCTTATGACTGTCAGCTGACTTCTCAACAGAAACTTTTCAGGCCAGAAGGCATTGGCAAGAAATATTCAAAGTGAGTAAAAGTAGTGACCTACAACCAAGATTACTCTACCCAGCAAAGCTATCATTTAGAATGGAAGGGCGGATGAAGTGCTTCCTAAAAAGCAAAAGCTAGAGTAGTTTATCACCACCAAACCAGTCTTACATGAAATGTTAAAGGATTTTCTTTAAAAAGGAGTAGGAAAAAAAGATTTAAAAAATTGCATAATAAAATGACAATAACTATCTATCTATCAACAATTAATGTAAATGTAAATGGATTGAATACTCTAATCGAAAGATGAAAGGTGGCTAAACATAAAAAAATAAGACCTTTACATATGCTACCTATAAGAGACTCGCTTCAGATCGAAATGCACACATAGACTGAAAATAAAGGTGTGGCAAAAGATATTTTGTGAAAATAGAGACAGAAAAAAGCTGGGGTAGCAATATTTATACAAGACAAAACAGACTGTAAAATAAAGGCTGTAACAAAAGACTGAGAAGGACCCATCTGTTAACACCTCTGGATATTTATCCAAAGAATCTCAACACACTAACATATATGCACTCCTATGGTCATTGCAGCATTACTGACAAGAGACAAGATATGGAAGCAACTGACATGTCCATCAACAAATGAATGAATGAAGAAGTGACGCATATATAAAATGGGATATGACTCAGCCATAAAAAAGAATGAAACCTTGCCCTCTGCAACAACGAGGATAGACCTAGAGCTGCAACAAGTCGGACAGAGGAGGACAAGTACCATATGATTTCATTTATATGTAAAATCTAAAAAATTAACAAGATAAATGAACAAACAAAACAGAAATAAACTCATAGATACAGAGAACATTTAGATGGTTGCCGGATGGGAGAATGGTTGGAGGATTGGATTAAAAAAAGGGAGGGATTAAAAAGTACAAATGGATAGTTACAAAATAGTCGCAGGGATGTAAAGTACAGCATAGGGAAGATAGTCAATAATGTTGTAATAACTGTGTATGGTGTCAGATGAGTATTAGATTTATCAGGTTATTACCTTGTAAATCATATAAACGTCTAATCACTACATTGTACACCTGAAACTTATCTAATATTGTATGTCAATTGTAATTGAAAAATCTAAAACTTTTTTTTAAAAAAATAAATAAAAACATTACAATCGACCTTAGAACAACGCAGGTTTGATCTGTGCAGGTCCACTTATATGGGAAATGTTTTCAATAAATACAGTGACCTTTTGTATCCACGTTTCACATCCACAGCTTCAACTAACCTGAGATCAAAAATAGTACCTTTGTATTCCCAGCAGCAGATTCCCAACCATGGGCTCCCACCCACTGACTGAAAATACTGTTTTGGATCCATGGATGGTTGATTCTGCAGATGCAAAAGGATAACTGTAGTGTCAAAATTATACATGGATTTTCAATGGTGTACCTGTCAGATCCTAACCCCGACGTTGTCCAAGAGTCAATGGAAAAAGTAAAATTCCAGAAATATCCAACCGAGCTACCCTGCCAGTGCACCATTAATAAATTTTAAATTGTGGGCTGTTCTGAATAGTGTGACAAAACCTCACACCTTCATGCTCCATCCCGTCTGGGACCTGAATCATCTCTTTGTCCAGCCTCTCCACTATGTATATGCTCCCTGCCCGTTTGCCCCCGGCTGGCAGCCTCAGCTATCACATCGGTTATCAGAGAGAGACAGACAGACAGAGCACGTTTACATAACTTTTATTACAGTATTGTTATAATTGTTTTATATCCTTATTAGCTGTTGTTAATCTCTTACTGTGCCTAATTTATCAGTTAAACTTTATCATATGTATATATGTACCCAAGTAAACATAACATATATGTTTAGGGTTCATATATGGGTTCAGTACCGTCTGTGTTCTAAGGCATCTGTGGGGGTCTTGGAACACATCCCCTGGGGACGACTGTAGTCTTTTATTATGTAAATAACTCCTAGCAATCCAACGACTATGATTTACAAGCAGTAAATCTTTTTGGAAGGATTAGCGCACAAGTAGTATTTTTCCTTCTACTTTATCTTTCTTTTGTTTACCTGGATCCTCCTATTTCCATCGAATCAAACAAATTTGAAGATTGAGTCATAGCTCTAAGACTGCTCATAAAATTTTAAGCGAGGCTCTTGCAGGCAGTTTCTCCTTACACTAACGATAGAGTTGACTTGGACTTTCCTTCTAGGGCGGAGGCTCTCACACATTAACGTGTAAGAATCACCTGGACAACGGGCGCAAATACAGACACCCTAACCCAGCGGTTCCCAAGTTTCTCTGCCTATCAGAAACACTTGGGAAACTTTTCAAGCACCTAGGCCACACCTCAAACCTGTGAAATCCCAGTCTCTGAGGGTGGCAAACAGGCACCAGTAGTTTAAGTTTTCCAGACGCTTCCAGCGTTTAGGCGAGTTGGGGACCACTGCCCTAGCCCAGGGTTCTCAGGTCTGACTGCACACTAGAATCACCTGCGCAGCTCAAGGAATGGAACGTGCGTGGGCCCCAGCCTCAACCAATTAATTTACAATCTGGAAAGAGGGAGGATGAGATGATTGGATATGAGCATGAACACTTGAAAAAAAAGACTCCTCAGCTAATTAGTCTTGGCCTACCCCCATAGACCTTAATTGAGGGGGTCTAAGGTGGGCCCAAGAATCTGCTGTTTAGCAAGCACTCCCTCACCCCCCCAGCCCAGTGGCTCTGACGCAGGGGTCTACACCTCACTCTAGGAAACATTTCACTCGAACTCCAGCTACACAAAGTCTGCTCCAGGAGCCAGCAGCAATAGCGTCTCTTTGGCGTTTGTCAGAAATGCAGTGTCTCAGGCCTCACCCCCGCCCCAACCTGCTGAGTCAGAATCTGCATTTTAACAGCATCTGGGGGCTTCATGAGCAGATTAGAGCTTAAATATCACTTGTCTAGAGGTATTCCTTAATGTTGACTGCCCACTGGGATCACCTATATCTTTAAAAATTACTGAAGGTCTATCCTGTCATGACAGATCTTAGTCCAATCAGCTGGAGCGATGGTCAGGGACACCTGGATTTTTTACAGCAGCCAAGGCGAACCTCTGCTCTCATCCAAATGATGATCATTCAGTTCTTCTTCAGTTGGGCTTAAAGATTTAAGGTCATGTTTACGTCACTGATTCCTTTCAACTGGATAGGAAAATTCTGTATCAGTCACAGTAAGTCAGTGTTACGGTTTGAAATTGTCTAAACCTGCAGCAGCAAAGCAATCAAAATAAATGAAAATTTAAAAAGAAAAAGAATAAAGCTACTATAAATTTTTTAAAACATTTTTAAAAGTCCCAACCAAATGTTTTTTTGCTCACCTACTCTTATTTCCTCATTTCCAACATTTTTTAAAAGATTATTTCCACATCTCATTAAATACACATGTAAAAGTCATCAGCAATAAACCACAAAAGGCCATAACTACAAAAATTTATGGGGATAGTTTATAATATATTTCAAAGTTCATATTCAGGCCCCTGAAAAACGACATAAGGGCCTAGTCATGGGACAGAACTAATGAAAAACAAGAGCTTATCTTGTCTGCCCTATTTGCTTTGGAATGGCGATAACATTCCTGAAGCATGTCATCAGAGCTGGCCAAGGGTTGAAGTCTGTCACTGCACAAGTCAGTATACCTTCCAGCACATAGTAGGTGCTCAAAGAATGCCCATTTCTTTCTCCTCAAAACCCTCGCAGCCCTACATTTATGTCTCCGGAGCTATTTACCTCCCTTAACCTGAATCACTCTCATTGCAGTGCATGTTTTACTCTGCCCTTCTAGATTAAGATTATAGGTTTCTTATGAAGAGAGAACATGTCTTGTTTATTAGTCCTACCGCTTGTACCCAGATGAGTGCCTAGCATAGAAGTCAGCCGATTAAGTGTGTGGATGGGACATGGGTAAAGAAAGCAAAACCGGAAGTGAAACATGATGTTGCCAAGAAGTAGGTTTTGCAAGAAGCGTGATAGGCCCCCAGTAGAGGACCCATAATTGTAGCAAAGACCTCAGTTCTGCACCAAAAGCTTGGTGAATGAATACGCATATTGATAGTTTTTTAAAGTGATTTTAAAGTATATATGTAATATTTTAAATATCTATTATTTTTAATGACTGACCTACTAACAGTTTCAATTTTGTTGACTTAAGAGGATTTCTACTGTGAAATCTAATAACACTTGGGAAATTAAACAACAACTAAATGCCAAATTTTCATCATTGTCTCCTTACCTTTTATTTATATGTTTTGAATTAAAACTTAGAAGGCAAGAAGTCAAGATAATACTTATTGTACTGACCTTGCCAGGGACAGCTATTTGCTTCGATAAAGGCACACATGACATCCGTCAAACTTTCAATAAAGATTTTATATTAACCCTTAATGCTACAAAATTTAAATCCATGATTACATAGTATATTTCACGGAGGAGCAAAGAATAAAGATAAAACTAAATTCCTGTAATCACTCCAAACCCCATTCCAGTCCACTTTCCAGAGGTAACTACTGTAATCAATTTGGTATTTCTATGAAATTGGCTTTTTTTTAAGATTCCTACATATTGGTGATACCATGTAATATTTGTCTCTCTCTGTTGGGTTTATATTTCACTTAGCATAATGCCTTTCATGTTCATACTTGTCGTTACAAATGGCAGTTTCCTTCCTTTTTATGACTGAATCATATCCCTGTGCGTATATGTACTCACTCACCCCTGAAAGAACATTTAGTTTGTTTTCTCACCTTAGCTATTGTGAGTAATGCTGAAATGAACATGGGAGTGCAGACATCTCTTTGAGATACTAATTTTATTGCTGAGGTACCATCATACTGTTTTCCACAGTGGGTGCACCAATTGACATTCTCACCAACAGTGCACAAGGGTCCATTTCCTCCACATCCTGGCCAACATTTGAAATCTTGTGTCCTTGTAATAATAGCCACTGCAACAGGTGTGGAGTGATATCTCATTGTGGTTTTGATTTGCATTTTCCTCTTGGTTAGTGATTTTGAGCAGCTTTTCATGTATCTATTGGCCATTTATGTCTTCTTTAGGAAAAAATGTCTACTGAGATCATCTGCCCATTTTTTAATTGGATTGTTTGGGGTTTTTTTGCTATTGAGTTGTGTGAGATCTTTTATATGTTCAATATTAACTCCTTATCAGACATTTGGTTTGCAAATATTTTCTCCCATTCTATAGGTTGCCTTTTATTTATTGATTGCTTCCTCTGCTGTACAGAAGCTTCTTAGTTTGATGTAGTTCCACTTGTTTTTTGTTTTGTTTTGTAATATTGCCTGTACTTTTGGTGCTTTATCTTAAAAATCATTGTCAATACTAATGCCAAAGAGCTTACTGCCTAGGTTTTCTTCTACAAGATTTATAATTTCAGGTCTTACATTTAAGAATTTAATCCATTTTGAGTTAATTTTTGTAAGTTGTGTGATACAGAGGTCTGGTTTCATTATTTTCCATGTGAATATCCAGTTTTTCTAACACCATTTACTAAAGAGACTATCCTTTCCCCAGTGTAAGTTTTTGGCTACCGTGTCGTAAATTAATTGTCCATATGTGTGTGTGTTTGTTGCTGGGTTCTCTGTTCTGTTCCACAGTCTATGTGCCTCTTTTCCTGCCAGTACCAGACTGTTTTGATTACTATAGGTTTTTAATATAGTTTAACATCAGGAAGCATGATGGCCCCAGCCATTGTTCTTGGTCGAGATTGCTTTTGCTATTTGGGGTTTTGGTGGTTCCCTATAAATTCCAGGATTATTTTTTTATTTCTGTGAAAACAATGCCATTAGAATTTTAATAGGGATAGCATTGACTCTATTGATCACTTTGGATAGCATGGAATTTTAAACAATATTAATTTTTCCAATCCATAAACACAGGATATATTTCCATTTATTTGTGTCTTCTTTAATTTCTTTTTTTTAATGTCTTATAGTTTTCAGTGTACAAGGTTTTCACCTCCTTGGTTAGATTTATTCCTAAGTATGTTATTGTTTTTGATGCAATTGTAATGAAATTGCTTTCTTAATTTCCTTTTCAGATAATGCATTATTAGCATATGGAAATGCAACTGATTTTTGTGTTGATATTTTATCCTACAAACTTACTGAAGTTGTTTATCAGTTTTTTCATGGAGTCTTTAGATTTTTCCATATATAAGATAATGTCATCTGCCAAAAGGGATCACTTTACTTCTTCCATTCCAATTTAGGTGACTTTTATTTCTTTTTCTGAGTAATTGCTGAGTAGAACTTTCAGTATTATGTTGGCTAGAAGTGTCAAGTGTGGATATCTTTGTCTTGCTCCTCATATTACAGGAAATGCTTTTAACTTTTCACCACTGAGTCTGACGTTAGCTATTAGCTTGTAATACATGGTCTTTATTACATTGAGATACATTTCTTCTATACCTAATTTTTGACAGTTTTTATCATGAAAGGATGTTGAATTTTATCAATTGTTTTTTCTGCATCTATTGAAATATATATATATTTTTATCTTTTCTTCTTCTCAGGTGCAACATCTTATTTGTTAACTTGCATAAGTTGAACCATCTTACATCCCAGGAGAAAGTCCCACTTGATCATGGTATACTGTGCTCTTGGATCTCATTTTGCCAGTATTTTGTTGAGGATTTTTGTATCTATATTCATGAAGGATATTGGCCTGTAATTCCCCTTACTCATGATGTTCTTGTCTGACTTTAGTATCAGGATAAACCTAGCTGCATAAAATGAATTTGAAAGTGTTCTTTCCTCTCTAACATTTTTCAAAAGTTTGGAAAGATTGGTATTAATTCTTTTTAAATAATTGGAAGAACTCACAAGTATAGCTGTCTGGGCTTGGGCTTATTTGATGAAAGATTTTTGTTTAGTGATTAGTGACTCATTCTCCTTGCTCATCATTAGTCTGTCCAGATTTTCTATTGCTTCATGATTCAATGTCAGTAAATTGTATATTTCTAAGAATTAATCCATTTTTCTAAGTTGTCTAATGTTGGCATATAATTTTCATAGTCTTCTATGTTTCTTTGTATACTTGTGGTATCAGTTTTAATGTCTTCTGTTTTGTCTATAATTTTATTTATTTGAGTAACTTCTCTTGATTAGTCTAGCTAAAGATTTAGCAGTTTTGTTTGTCTTTTCAAGAAACCAACTATCAGTTTCATTGATCTTTTCTATTGTCATTCTAGTCTTTATTCCATTTCTTTCAGCTCTAATCTTCATTATTTCCTTTCTTCTGCTAATTTCGGTTTACTTTGTTCTTCTTTTTCAAGTTCACAGAGGTGTAAGGTTAGGTTGTTTGAGTTTTTTAAAATATGGATGATTATGACTATAGGCTTTCTTCCCAGGTTTGCTTTAGCACTCCCCATAAATTTTAGTATGTTGTGTTTACATTTCATTTTTCACAAGATATATTTTCATTCCCCTTTTGATTTCTTCTTTGACTCACTGTTTGTTCAGAAATGTGTTATTTAATTTCCACATATTTTGAATTCTCCAGATTTTCTCTTGTTATTTATTTCCATTTTTAAAATCTTCACCCAAAGATATGTTTTTATTGATTTTAGAGAGATAGGAAGGGAAAGAGAGTGAGAGAGAGAGAGAGAAACATCAATCAATTGCCTCCTATATGCACCCCAGCTGGGAATAAAACCCACAACCTAGGTGTGTGCCCTGCGAGACTTTGGTGTACAGGATGATGCTACAACCAACTGAGTCACTCAGCCTTGGCTGATTTCCACTTTTATACCATTGTGGTCATTATACCTGATATAATTTTAACCTTAAATTTGTTAACACTTTTATTGTGGCCAAAATATGATCTATCCTGGACAATGTTCCATGAGTGCTTGAGAAGAATGTGAATTCTGCTACTTTTGAATGGAATGTTTTGTATATGTGTGTTAGGTCTTTTAGGTCTACAGTGGACTTTAAGTTCATCATTTCCTTTCCGACTTTGTACGATCTATCCATTGTTGAAAGTAGGATATTGAAGTCTCTTGCTATTGTAACATTGCTGTCTATTCCTGCCCTCAGATGTGTTAATAATTATTTGCCATATTTAGGTATTCCAATATTGCATACATATATATGCAATTGCTGTATACCCTCTTGATTAATTGATTCCTTTAACATTATATAATGATCTTCTTTGTCTTTTGATTTAAGTGCTATTTTGTCTGATATAAGTATAGTTACCTCTATTCTTTTTTGGTTTCCATTTGCATGAATATCTTTCATATTATGTCACTTTCAGCCTATGAGTATCCTTAAGTTTAAGTGAATGTCTTATAGGCAGCATATAATTTTTTCTTTTTTTGTGTGCATTCGGCTAGCCACCCTATATCTTTTTTTATCATTTTTATTGTTGTTCAAATACAGTTGTCTCCTTTTTTTCCACCACCACTTTCCCCCACCCCCCCTACCCCCACCTCCCACCCTCAATCCTATACCCCTTTGGCTTTGTCCATGGATTCCTCATACATGTTCCTTGATGACCCTTTACCTTCTTTCCCCTGTTATCTACCTCTCCCCTCCTTTCAGTTTGTTCTTTATTTCAATGTCTCTGGTTATATTTTGCTCTCTTGTTTGTTTTGTTGATTAGGTTCCACTTATAGGTGAGATCATATCATATTTGTCTTTTACCGCCTGGCTTACTTCACTTAGCATAATACTCTCCAGTTCCATCCATGTTGTTGCAAAGGATAGGAGCTCCTTCTTTCTTTCTGCTGGGAGGTATTGCATTGTGTAAATGTACCACAGTTTATTGATCCACTCATTTACTGAGGGGCACCTAGGCTGCTTCCAGTACTTGGCTATTGTATATTGTGCTGCTATGAACATTAGGGTGCGTATGTTCTTTTGAATTAGTGTTTTAGGATTCTTAGGGAATAATCCCAGGGGTGGAATTGCCAGGTCAAAAGGTAGTTCCATTTTTTGTTTTTTGAGGAAATTCCATAGGTGTTTTCCACAGTGGCTGCACCAGTCTGCATTCCCACCAACAATATACTAGAGTTTCCTTTTCTCCACAACCTCACCAGCACTTATTGTTTGTTGATTTGTTTATGATGGCTATTCTAACCAGTGTGAAGTGGTATCTCATTGTGATTTTAATTTGCATCTCTCTGATAGCTAGTGACGCTGAGCATCCTTTCATACGTCTCTGGGCCCTCTGTATGTCCTCCTTGGAGAAGTGTCTGTTCAGGTCCTCTGCCTATTTTTTAATTGGATCATTTGTTTTCCTGGAGTAGAGTTGTGTGAGTTCTTTATATATTTTGGAGATCAAACGCTTGTCTGAGGTATCATTGGCAAATATATTTTCCCATGAGGTTGGCTCCCTTTTCATTTTACTGATGTTTTCGTTAGCCATGCAGAAGCCTTTTATTTTGATGAAGTCCTATTTATTTATTCTTCCCTTTATGCCCCTTGCTCCAGAGGACATATCAGTGAAAATATTGCCGCGTGGAATATCTGAGATTTTCCTGCCTATGTTTTCCTTACCCTATATCTCTTAATTGGAGAATTTAAGTCATTGATTGGTAAGCACTAATTTAATTTTTGATATGTAAGGACTTACTATCACCATTTTGTTAACTATCTTCTGATTGATTGGTGGTTCTTTTGTTCTTTTCTTCCTCTATTTCTTTATGACTTATTTTTTGTAGTGATATATTTTGGTTCTTTTCTCTTGGTTATTTGTGTATATATTTGCTTTGTGATTACTATGAGCATTTCATAATACATCTCACAGTTACAACAGTGTACTTTAAGCTGATAACAACTTAACTTCAATTTCTTAAAAAATTCTGTACATTTACTTGTCCCCCTCCACACTTTATGTTGTTGTCACAATTTACATGCTTTTTATATTGCATGTCCATTAACAAAACATTGTAGCTATAGTTATTTTAAAACATTTGTCTTTTCACATATATGTTAGAGTTAAAGTGGTTTTATACACCAACATTCATATTGGAGCATTTTGAAGTTTACTGTATATTTATCTTTACTAGTGAATTTTATACTTTAATATGTTTTCATGTTACTAATTGGTATCCTTTCATTTAAGCTTGAAAAACTCCCTTTAGCAATTTTTTGGTAAGGCACGTCTAGTGGTGATAAATTCCCTCAGCTTTTGTTAGTCTGAGAAAATTTTTTCTCCTTCACTTCTGAAGGACAACTTTGCCAGGGAAATTATTCTGTATGAGTTTGTTTGTTTGTTTGTTTGTTTGTTTTTAGCACATTGACTATATCATTCCCCTCTCTCCTCATCTATGAAATCTCTGATTTAAAAAAAAAAAAAACTCTACTGACAGCTTTATCAGAGTTCCCTGATATAGAGGTGAGCAAAACCATTTGGGTCCCTTAGGAGATAGTGAAGATAAAAATCTATTCATGACATTCCTCCTCTTGGGCACATTCTATGGTCTTTCTTAGGTCAGGAGAATGTGTGACCTGTCTAAAGTCATCAGCCAGAAAGTCATCAGCCAGGTCACTATTTCAGAAACAGGATGAGAATTAGTATGTGCCTGCTGGTGCTTCTCCTATGCATACATGAGGTCAACAGATCTTTCCATTAGACAATGGGCCCCTTGCAGGAATGGTTTGGATTGGGGCTGGGGTGGTTAAAGAGGGTTAAGCAGTTTGACTAAATCTCCTAACCCAGAATTCTTTCCTAAGCCAAACCAACAAAACAGATGTGGTTCTCCCATTAGCCTTTATTTGTTGTAATTACCCACTAATGTGCCTTTGAGGGATTTAGAGGCACATTAGCCTTGAGTCTTGCAACAAACCCAACAAGCTCCAGGCTGTTGTGCTCTCCTGTCAGCAAAGACTCAAATTTCAACCTGCATGTGTTTTAAAGATAGACTGATTAGAATTCAACTGAGGATAATCATGTGCTGAATTTACACCCTACAAATGTAGAGAGATATCCTTAATTTTCAGAATCCTGTTTTAATTCTGAGAGCTTCAGGAGTCAGTTTATATTGTAAAAAGAAGGGTACAACATCTAGAGATCCAAAGACTTTGATTTTACTCCCTTCCTGTTGACTTACTAGCTAAGGAACTTTAAGGAATCAGCAAGCTTCTCAAAACCTCAGTTTTCTCATTTGTGCGATGGACTGATAAGGAAATTGCTGAACCAAATAACTGTTTTGAGAATTGAGGAACATAACAATTTAAAGTAACCAGCACATATTAGGTGCTCTGAAAATATTAGTTTCCCCTTGCCCATCCCTTTTCTTATCGCTGACAAATGTTTTTTTAATTATATTCTGTGCCTAACTGGATTCTCACGTTCTTCTACCCTCCAGTAGGCAAAACTCTGCGGAACACAGGGCATCTAAATGAGAAGCAAAAATTTCATCACTGTTTGATTCTTATTAACGCAAGTTCATGTGTGAAAGAAAAAAAAAACTTCTATTTCTCTTTATTTCAGAGTATATACCTTAAATACTAATTTAAAATTAGAAGTACCGGTAATCATGTTCCATTTGTTAAGTTCCTATGCCTAAAGCAATGTCCTGGAGATTCCAAAAAAGTAGACACTTTGAGGTAAAGAAGTTGGGGAAATTTTTGTCATCAGCTCCCTGAGGGCTCCTGGATTTGTATATGACCTGAGAAGTTAATGATGCAGCAAATGTAGAATCCTACAGCCTCGGGACTCAAGCATCTGTGAGTAATAGGCTTATATAGAAGACATCAAATAATATAATTATTTATAAGAATTCTTCAATTTACCAAAAATATTTAAGAATGAAATTTTTAATTAATTCATTCTTATTTGAGTGTCAACTAGAAAAACTCTATATTTCATTTTACCTTTGTTCTTGAAAGTCTTCCTAAAATGGGTAAATAGGAAGGATTTCTAGATGGTGTTATAGCCTGGGTTTTTTTAGAGTACTTTTTTCTAAGAGGAGAAAAAGAGTGGCAAGACACCTGGACTAAAAGCTATCAGACCTGGAATCTATACCTAATATTTTTACCAATCTAGTCATGCACTTTAAATATACTACTTTGGTTCTGTGGTCTTTATTTTCCACTAGTATATATTCAATTATTTATAATGTGATATTCAGGCACAATAATTCTGTAAAATATAGCAACATGAGTGAATTTCTTTGGCTGACATCTATTGAGAGTCTGTATGTCATATTAGCGATTTGTATCATTATTGCGACCTGTGAAACTCACCCATGTCAGTGAAGATATGAAAAGCCAGTGCAAAGATAAGCCACAAGGCTATTTGCTGCAATATAATTCATTAGTATGAAAAATTGAAATCAATCCCAATGTTCTATGTATGTAGATTATACAGGCCTGGGGTCTCTCTATGTGCCTTCCTCCCCATAACTCCTTTATGGGAAAATTGACCCCAGGTAGTTCTTCTTCCTGTAAAGTGTCATATATTGTATTATATCAACCCTGTTATTCAGGTCAACATGTAGTATTAGACTTGGGCTTGAACCATGGGAGACCAAGGTGAACTTGTATAGCATGGTCATACTGAAGGCTAGCTTTCTCTCATGTGGCTTGGCTCAAGAAATTGTTCAATATACGTGCTCCATATTAAATGAAATAAAAACTGATGCAAGTGTATTTTCTCTCTTAGAATCTGTCAGAGAGCAGAAAGTATCAGGGAACAATAGATTTCTGCATCAGGGGATAAAATGACCCAGTCATTAGAGGTAGAGGGCCCTTGAACTGGACTTGTATTCTGAAGATGAGCCATTATTCCAATTTTTCTTGAAGTTCTGTACCCAGAACACTTGAACAACCACAAAGACAGCTTTTTTGATTCATCCATATCTTAATCTTAGCTTGCATCAATTAACTTAGCTGTGTGTCTCCTTTGCAAAGTAAAAGTACTTAATATAAATGAAAGATTATATGTTGACCTATAAGTATATTTAAGATGTAATATACTTAAATATACTTATGGTGTAAAAGTAAGTTAAAACACTTGATAACCCTTTCAAAACGTGCATATGCACAGAAGGGAACCAGGGAAGGCATACTTCAAAGTGTTAACAATGTATATATCCAAGAGAGTATTGGTATTTACTTTCATTTCTCTCTTTTTGTTTTATTTTGTAGTTTTTTTTCAACAAACAAAATTGATTGCTCTTAGAGTTAAGAGTGTTTTTTCCCCCCTTTACTTAAAAACTAAAGTCTATCCAGTTTAGGGACAAGATGCCATAGACACACTTTTCCCTCTTCCTCTTCTAAATACAAATAAATATTGTGACAATAACTCACCAGACAATCATAAGGCAATTCCAAAAGGTGGAAAGAAGAAGCACTAGCTAGGGACCTCAAGCCTGGAGGAACAACATCATCATGACTTTGTTGTAGTTTCTCTATTGCAGTGTCTTCTACGGCCCACATATCACAGACTGGGGATCAAAGAGACCTGGGCCTAGAACCACCTGCAGGCATATACATATTCAAAGGTTTGCTCTCTCTGAAAAATAAAACAGGAAGTGGGTAGCCAGAGACCTAGTGGAGATATTTGTCCCAATACATACCCAAGGTAGCGGCAGGCTCAATCAGCTACAACAGCAAGCAGAGCCCAGCGCTTCCCAACCACCCATCCTTCGCATTGGCAGCCCTACTGAATTGAGAAAGAGCTCTGCAGAACCAAAAGAATGAAATCAACCAGAATAGCATTGTAAGGGCTCTGAAAACCAGTTTTTATTGAAACTATAACTTACAAAAATAGTCCAAGACCTAAATCTAAATAGGATGACTGCATATTAGAAGTTGAAATAAGATAAAATGATCTCCAAACCCAGTGTTCAAGGTGTCCAGGGTACAATCAAATATAACTCATTGTATGAAAAGTACCAAAAAACACAACCTGAGTAAGAAAAGAATGAATAGGCCCTGACCCGGTGTAGCTCAGTTGGTTGGGCACCATCCCACAAAATGAAAGGTTGCCAGTTCAATTCCTGGTCAGGGCACATGCCTGGGTTTCAAGTTCAGTTCCAGGTCAAGGCACATATAAGAGGCAGCCAATAAATGTGATCAATATTTCTTCCTCACATCAATGCTTCTCTCTCTCTTTCTTCCTCCCTCCCACATTCTGAAAATAAATAAATAAAATCTTTAAAGATAAAAAAGAATCAGTGGAAACCAACATCAAGATGCATCAGATGATGGGATTACCTGGCAAGGATTTAAAAGTAGCCATTGTAAAAATGATTCTACAAACAACTATAACTTTTCTTGAAATTTTGGAAAAAATAGAAAAAACTTAGCAAAGAAATATGTTTTTAAAAAGAACCAAGTAGAAATTATAGAACTAAAAAATACAGTCAGTGAAATTAAAAATGCACTGAATATGGGTTCAGGGTGAAGTGCAGATAGCAGAGGGTAGAACCAGTGAAGCTGAAGATAGGTCAATAGAATTTATTCAAAAAGACAACAAACTTAAAAATTTAATGACTAGATCCTTAGAACTTATGGGGAATAAAGAGAAGTTTAAAAATTTGTATCACTGAAGTGCCAGAACAGGAGAAGAGTTTGAGACTGAAAAGGTATCTGAAGAAATAATGGCTGAAAACTTTCCAAATTTGGCAAAAGACTTAAACCAACTGATCCAAGAAGTTGAGCAAACCCAAATAGCATAACCTCAAAGAAACAGTCATCAAAACACATCACAATTAAACTACTGAAAACAATGAAAAATCTTAATAACGTGAAGAGGGAAATGACACATTATCTATAGAAACACACCAATTTGAACTAGAGCAGATTTTTCATTTGAAACCATGGAAGCCAAAAGGAAGAAGCACAGTTTTTTCAATACTAAAAGATAAAAATTGTCCACTGGGACAATTTTTGAAACTATGGAAGCGAAAAGGAAGAAGCACAATTTTTTCAATACTAAAAGATAAAAATTGTCCACTTGGATAGTTGTTCACCTGGGAAAACGATCATTCAGGAATGAAGAAAAAATTAAGGCATTCTCAAATGAAGGGAAATTAGTGGAGCTTATCACTCTCATACTTACCTTTAAAGAATGACTAAGAAGAGCCCTCCAAATAAAAATAAAGAATAGAAGGAAGCCGGGAACTTCATACCAGAAAAAGCAACATCTGACTGGGTAAATTTTTTTTTTTCACTTATGAGAATGTAATGAATTCCCCTCTGTGTGGCTTCAAGCTACCAGCACACAAACCCCACCAACCCTCTTAATCTTCACAGCACATTAGCTGAGGAATTCAGCCTTTGCAATGACAGGCTGCTTTGGGGGCTTTCCCTTTCCCAGAACTTTGTAGCAGCCTCACCGCACCAGGTCAATGATGGGAGCAGCTCCAGTCTTGTTTTTGGAAGCATTTACCTGTGTTTGCTCGCTGACCAAGGTCCACAGTTTATCAAGGTTGACCGTGAGACAGAAGTTCTGGTTCCTCTTTAAGTGGCAGTGCCTCAAACCAACTTTCCCAAAGTAATCTGGGTGGTATTTGTTGGAGTCGATCCTGTGATGGTGCAAGCCACCAGCATTATCTCAGCCTCCCGGGGGCTTTCTGTGCTTGTCAATGCGGCTGTGGCCATGGCTCACATGGTCCCAAAGTTCCCAGGTCTTGCTCAGTCTGGATGGCATGTCAGTGGCTGAGATGCAAGACTAAATTTAAAGGTAAATATAGTAAACTATTCTTCACCTTCTGATATTCTTAAATCACATTTTATGGTTGGTGAAAAGAATATAACACATCACTCTCTTATCTGATGCTTAATGTACGAAAAACAAATGCTGAAAAGAATGATTTTTTTTTAATTTTAAAAGTGGGGCAAGTAAAGGGCCTTAAATGGAAACAAGGTTTCAATACTCCAGTCTAAGTGATAAATCATCAATACCAGTAGGCTGTAATAAATTACATAAAGATTGTAATATCACTAAGAAAGCCATACAAATGGAATATTAAAACATTATAAATAAATCAAAATAGAATTCTAAAAAATGTTTAATTAGTCCATAATAAGTCAAAAAAGGAAATAGAGGAATAAGAAACAGAGAAAAAACATTAAAAAATAAATAGAAAACTTAAGCCCTAACATAACAATAATTACTTTAGATATAAATCATCAAGACATACCAATTAAAAGAGAGTAATTGGAAGAGAGTAAAAAAAAAAACACACAAACAGCTATTTTCTGTCTACAAGAAATGCACTTCAAATGTAACAATATAGGTAGGCCAAAAATAAAAGGATGACAAAAGATATATTATGGAAGCATTAGTCAAAAAAATTAGGAATGGCTACATGAATATAAGATAAAGTAAACTTTAGAGCAAAGAAGATTATTAGAGAAAAGAGGAGTATTACATAATGATAAGAGAATCAATCCTCCAAGAATATACAGCAATTTTAAATTTATATGCACCAAACAATGGAGCTTCAAGATACATGAAACGAAAACTAGTAGAACTGAAATGAAAAATAAAATCCTCAATTATGTTGGGGACTTCACATCCCACTGTTACCAATTGATAGAACTACTAAACAGAATGTCAGCAAGGATATAGAATTCAATAACACCTTCAATCAGTAGGACCTAACTGACATTTATAGAACATTCCACCCAACCACAGCAGAATACAAATTATTTTCAAGAACCCAGAGAACACTCACCAAGATAGACTATATGGTTATTTATAAAACAAATTTAATGAGTATGAAAGAATTGAAGTCACACAGATTGTATTCCTGACCAAAATGGAATAAACCAGAAATCAATAATAGAAATACAAAAGAAAACTCTTCAAACAACACACTTCTAAATACTACATGGCTCAAAGAAATTTTTTCAAAAGAAAATTTTAAAAATACAGAGAACTGAATAAATATGAAAATACAACATATCAAAATTTTGGAGATACATCTAAAGCACCGCTGAAAGAAAAAAGTATAGCCTTAAATGCTTACATTAGAAAGGAAGAAAGGTCTCAAGTCAAGAGTCTAAGTTCTATCTCAAGAAACTAGAAAAAAAGAGCAAACTAAACCCAAAGCAAGCAGAAGGAAGGAAATAATAAAGATAAGAGCAGAAAAAATAAATTTAAAAACAGGAAAATTAATGAAGTTCAAAATTGGTCCCTTGGGAAAAACTCAACATCTAGGAAGACTGATAAAGATAAAAAGAGAGGAAACAAAACATCAATATCATTAATCAAATGAGGGAAACCACAACAGATCTTCCAACCATTAAAAAAATAATAAAGGAATACCATAAACATACTCATAAATGCAACAATTTCTGACAGACTGGTTCCTCAAAAACCACTAAATATCAAATTTCTGCCCACATGAAGTAGATAGTTTAAAATAGTCCTATAACAATAACAATAATTCATTTTGCAACTTTAAAGCTCCTGAAAAATAGTTATACTGCAGACTTAAACCAAGAACTAAAAGAATGTGTATCAATTTACACAATCTCTTCCAGAAAATTAAAGAGGAGGGCATATTCCCCAACTCATTTTAATGAGATCAGTTATTACCCTGATATCAAAACCAGACAAATGAAAAAAGAACAAAAAAGAAGAAAAACTACAGATCAATATATCTCATAAGTTTAAACACAAAATCCTCCGCAAAATATTATCAAATGCATCAATGTATGCAAAGAATAGTATGTACAACCACATGGATTTCTTTCAGGTATGCAAGGCTGGTTCAATACCTGAAAACCAATCAATGTCACTCAACATATTAACAACTTAAAGAAGAAAAATCATACGATTATCTCAATTGATACAATTTGACAAAATTCAACACCCAATTATGATGAAAAACTTTCGATAAGTTAGGAATAGAGGGGAACTTTGTCAACCCCATAAAGAGCATCTACAAAAACCTTTAGCTTGCATTGTGCTTAATTGTGAAACACCCGACACTTCCCCTCTCAGATCAGAAACAAGGTAAAGATACCTGCTCTTACTCTTATTCACATAGTAACAGATCTATCCAATGCAGTAAGGCAAGAAGAAGGAAAAAAAGGGGACATACAGGTGGAATTAGGAAAAAAAAAAACAAACTCTATTTATGGATGAGATGATTGCCTACATGTAAAACTCCAAAGAATCTACAAAAGACTTCTAGAACAAATAAATTAGATCATTAAGGTCATGGAATACACGATCAGTACACAAAAAACAATTTTGATATACTAACAATGAACAAATTCAAACCAAAATAAAAAGTACAATACCATTTGCAATTGCTTCCACTCTAACGAAACATGTAAAAAATATGTATGCTAAAAAAATAGCACAGTTTTCATTAAAAATCATAAGAGACCTAAATAATTGGAGAGATATACTATGTTAATAGACTGGAAGAGTCAACATAATAAAGTTTTCAATTCTTTTCAAATGATCTGTAGGTATAACGCAGTAACTGTCAAATCTTAGGGGAAAAGTTATGTAAGTATATATAACTTATTCTTAAACTAACATGGAAAGGGAAAGGCCTTAAAATAACCCAAACAACTTTGAAAAAAAAAAAAAGAGAGAGAAGGAATCACTCTTCCCAATATTAGAGTTTACTATCCAGCTACAATAATCAACACAGTGTGATACTTGTGGAGTGATAGTTCCATGGATCAGAACAGAGAACCCAGAAAGAGACCCACACAGATATGCCCATTTAACTTTTGACAAAGAAACAAAAACAATTAAATAAAAGAAAGACAAGGTGGGGAGGGGGGATGGCTGGGGCGGAGGGGAGTAGTGGGGGGGAAATGGAGACAACTGTACTTGAACAACAATAAAAATGTGAAAAAATAAAATAAGAAAGACAGCTTTCTTTTTTAAAATGGTACTGGAAAATTGGTTCTCCACAGAGGAAAAAAATAAGCCTCAACCTAAATCTCATTCCTTATACAAAAATTAATTTAAATTGTATCATAATCTTAAATATAAATTATAAAAGTATAAATTTTTTTAGGAGAAAATGTTTAGGACCTAGGACTAGAAAAACATTTCTTAGCCTTCACACAAAAAGCATGATCTGTAAAAGGAAAACCTTATAAACATCAAAATTTTAAAACTTTGCTCTGTGAATGACCCTGTTAAGATGAAGAGACAAATTACAGACCTGGAGAAAATATTTGCAAATCACATACCCAACAGAGGACTCACATCTAAAATATAAAAAGAAGTCTCCAAACTCAACATTAAAAAAATCTAGTTAGAAAATGGGGAAAGACACTTAGAGATATTTTTCGCAGAAGAATATGTACAGCTTGCAAATAGGACTATAAAAAGATGTTCAACGTCATTAACCATTAGAAAAACTCAAATTAAAATCACAATGACATATCACTCTATACCTATTTAAATAGGTAAAATTAAAAAAAATAGTTACAACACCAAATGCTGGCAATGATCTGGAAAAGTTGGATTACTCACACATTGCTGGTGGAAATGTAAATGTCACGACCACACTGGAAAATAGTTTGTAGTTTCTTTTAAAAACCAAAACTGAACTTACCATGCAACCTGGCAATTTCACTCTAGAATATTTATTACAAAGAAATAAAAACTTATTTTCATGTAGAAACTTGTACAAGATTTATAGGAGCCAAAAAATGGCAATAACCTACATATCCTTCAATGGGTGAATTGTTGAGCAATCTGTGGTACCTCAATATCATGGAATAGTATCTGGAAATAAAAAGGAATAGACTATTGATACATGCAATAAGCTGGATGAATTTCAAGAAAATGATGCTGAGTGAGTGAAAAAGTCTCGAAAAGACACATAGGCATGATTCCATTCATATGTTGTGAAGTAATGTAGTTGTAGAGATGGAGAGCAGATGTGTGTTTGCCCAGCGGTGGTGAGGGAGTAGATGGGACTGTGAAAGGGTGACATGGTGGAGCCGTGTGGTGAGGTTAGTCATGTGTCTTGTTGGTAGTCACAGTGACACAAAGCTACACATGTGACAAAATTGCAGAGTTACACACATGCACACATATGCACTCTAGTGCTGTGTAACATGACTTTTGAGCAAACCACAGATTGTACAAATGTCAATTTCCAGGTTTGGGCATTATACTATAGTCACGCAAGATGTTAATTCTGAGGGAGATGTGATGAAGGGGCACTAAACCTCCCTGTACATTTTCGGGAACTTCCTGTGACTCTATAATTATTGCAAAATAAAAAGTTAAAAATAATAGTGCTATTTAAAATATTTGCTTCAGAAAAAAGCACATGTTCTTTTGCCATTATTTATTTTTCTTCAGAATTTTTCAGAAAGAACAGGCTGTATCCAGGATAAAAATGGGAAATAATCGCACAATAAAAAGGAAGGACATCTTGAAATTATTTCGTTTTTAATGACCTTGCTACACCTAATCACGCAATCTAAAATAATTTATCTGGGCCATGAACAGTTTTTCAAAAGTAAAAAGAAAATAAGCCTTCACAATATTTCATTGGTCCACTTCTCCCAGGTGGATATTAAAGACGGAGCCAAGTGCTACTGAGGATGGTACAACCAGAGTTTAAAGAAATGTGGGTCAGTGGGGTTTGAGTTGTTGCCGAAACCTTGAGGAGCAAGCTGGGGAAAAGGAAGCGAGACCCTAACTCAGGCATCTGAAATGAGCTGCTTCAGACAACCACCAACCCTAGTGCCAACTTTGTATAAAATGCCAGACTGTTTTAAACATAACTGGGGAGAAAAGGTGAGAGGAGAAAGAAATCAAGAAGAAATCCCCTGGAGTAGTTCACAAGTGGAGAAAATACACAGAAGCAAGGTCGCGACGAACACTGTGTCAAAGAGCCAGGTACGAGTCATAACAACTGGTACTATCTTACTCTGTGCAGTAGTTTTCCTCCAGTCAAGAGACAGAAATCAACATAAACTACTCTGGAAACCTGGATTATATTACCATTTAATTGTTCACACTGAATTAAATGGTTTGGGGAGCGGCGCACTCCCAGAACCTTGCTCCTTTGTACTCACTGTCTTAAATAAATTGTCCTGTTTGCCAATTTGCTTTTCAACGAAGAGAGGCTCCGTTCTGTCTCTGAATTTTTTTCAAAAGCTTATTTCTGCATTTTAAAATTCATTTTTCAAGACTCTTTTTAGCTGAGATGAGAGTAAAACCATTTCATGGCTGAATTTTGGAAACTAAGTAGATGAAATTATTTATGTACATCATTAGAAATACATGAGTAGCCTCCCTGGTTTCCTGTCTGGGGAATGCTTATCGTTAAAGATGCTTTCTAGCCATCACCGAAACTGAAGCAACACCCAGTTCAAACCTTCTACAGACCTTAACATATTTCCAACAGCAACAGCTCTTTTCTGCAAACAGTGAAAATACTTACAGGTTTAAATTAGAATTCTCCATTTGGAATATGTGAATATGGGGATATTCTGGGAAATATCCAGAAAAAAAAAGTCCTGCCCAAGGTTCAGCAAACAGTTGCATAACCCTCTTTTTATCTAGAGTGTTGACCCTGCCATTCATTCATTCCATGTTTGCTGTGGTGAGTTCAGCAAAGCTGGTTGCCGAGGCAACCACAATCCCTGAACAGAGCCAGCTCCATTGGTGGTCAGTAACGACACGCTTTGTCCGGTCGTGTCCTTTAACTGACTGAACGAGGACACAGAAAACAAGCACCTTGAGTAAACATGACTAATGAGGGTGCCAGGCCCCAGCTAAGGGAGGTGCACTGTCTGGAAGGCACTGGAAGAACCCCACAAGGAGCCGGGACTCATGTGCACAGAGCATCACCTCCCAAAGAAGTTCCTCTCATAAAAAGTCTCTTGGTTGTTGCATTTAATGATAAAACTGTTCTGTTCATGTCCAGAAACTAGGAATTATCTTTTGATTGAACTTTTCTAATAACTGTGTAAGTGGATGGATTTGGAACCTGAAAGGGGCACAGTTTATAGGACAAATTAGTTTCCTGTTGAAGGATGTGCAGGAGGATAGAAGGGGAAGAATTTAGTAACATGGTGAACAACCTGGTGGACCTCTGACTCCAGCTGGGCAAGGGCAGGGATGTGCCGAGCAGAGTCCATGAGCCCTGGACTCCTTCCTGCAGGACCAACATCAAGGGCAGTCCTCACTCTACCCTAGGCCAACAGCCCTCTGGAGCCTCGCAATGGGGCAGCAGAGGCCTAACACCCTGTGAACAGTGTTTCTTTAAGTTCAGAGCTCAGTGGCAATTGCAAATTTATCTAACTTGTTTCTCTGCTCTTCTTCAGTTCATACTTACTGAGCGTGTGGGATAGCGCTGGGCTGCTTGACTTCTAGCATAATCAAACTGTGAACCCAGACTGACAAGAAGAGTCATGAATGTAACCTCTAGCTGAGACGGTTAGATTTTCATAACCACTTGATACCTGACTCCTTTCGAATTCCTTTTGCCAATTATCCCTCTCCAGAGATAGGAGAAAATCATTAATTTTATAATGAGCTATACCAACAAGAATTTATTTCAACATGAAAGCAGTTCCTTAGTGGTACTTTGTTCAGGTCTGCTTAACTCAATTGGCATGGGGTGTTTACTCATTTGTTAATCTTAAGGTTCTCACACGGCTGTGCCTCGGGATCACCCGGAAAACTTGGTAAGGCACAGATGCCGGGCCACATTGCAAGCAAGCCCTGGGTGGTGCCCAGATATTGGTATTTATATTAACTTTTTCTGATGTTTCTGATACACAACTATACTTAAGAGCTACTGGTTTGTTTGATAAATAGGAATAACGGATGCCTTTTCCAATTCACTGGAAATATAGAGACCTACAAATACAGAGACCTATATTTTTCCCCCTTACCTTTTATTAGCCTAACCTAGAATAGGAGCTCACTGGCCTGGAGGAAGAGGGCAGCCACAGGCCTGCTCATCAAACATTTGTTTATATGCTTGCTTCTTGCTTTTTACAAAGGCCATGAGACCCTGTACTGATCATTTTGTTAGTAAACCAAGTAAATGCAACATTATCAGGCAGATTATTCATGCCCAGTACAGATTCTTCTGTTACAGTTTTCTGTCAATATGGGTGAGAGGGAAGAAAATATGTACACCTATTTGAGGTTCTGGACTAAGAAGGGACATTAGTAACATTTATCAAGTATTAGCATGTGCCAGATACTGTTCCAGTGTTTTTTGCGTTGACACTCATTTAATCCTTACAATAACTTAGCCCTCAGTACAATCGATGATAAGTTTTAATACCATGCCCATTTCCCAGATGCAGCCATGGAGGCATGAAAATGTCCAGCACTCTGTTTAAGACCACACAGCCTATAAATGGCAGCACTGGGATCGCAACCCAGGAAAACCGTTTTGGAGCTATCTCTCAGCCACCACACACACTGGGCCCAGGGCCGTACTGTTTGCCATGAAAACTGAGCCCTTCAGGATTCTGCTAAGAACTTCCTCATTTAACAGCCTGCCTTCCATTTATCACCATTCATGAGCCACTTATCAAACAATATTGCTCTAGGAGAATCCACCAGAATTAGAATTCATTCTTCCCCCAAAAAATAAAGAGGCAAAATCATACTTCTTCTTCCATTTAACTGGAGTCTTAGAGGACAACTTCAGTGCACATTGCTGGGCGTGAACGTGGGTGAGTGGGTGGGTTGGAGACCAGGGGACTGTTAGGTTGCCCTGACCCTAATTCCTTATCCTACAGCTAATCTTGTTTATGTGCTTACTTGTCTGACTAAGCCAGAGGAAGCGTCAGTCTCTGGGTCATGTGGCAGGCTGGGTAAGAGCCGGCTTGTCTGCACAACCTCAAGGCTGACTACGGAGTTATTTCAGGAGATCACTGGCAGCTCCAGCTCCACCCCTAACATGCACTGGCCACATCTGTTTTCATACCCACAAGCCAAAACTCATTTTCACTGTCAGCAAGGGACCATACTAATTATTCTGCAATCACTGTTATAAGTTTTATATTATCATTATTACTTATAATAAGTATATCACTGGCTAAAACTTAGACTGCCCAGTTGCTGTGGGATTTTTCAGAAGATAAACAGAACACAGACACTTACAATATGCATGTCAACAACCACAGGCATGGCCACTATCAACCCTGTGGGTGAGTTACCCCCAGTGTGCCCATCACCGCCCCTTCCTGGAAATACCTGGCCACAGTCAGCCCTTCCCTCCGTGAAAAGTCACACCCCTCCCTCACTCTCAAAGGAGCTCCAAACAGTGATGTCTGGTTACCACTTTCTCCCCAATCTTGGCATGACAAAAGAAAAATGAGGAAACCAGCTTGCCACTTTTGAGATGCCGCCGACCTCTGCTCCTACAGAAACTGTCGTTGCGACGGTCTTTGAGACAAGCCGTGGGGGCCTCAGTGGCCTCACAGAGAGCAGCTGCTCTCTGTGTAGATGAAAGGCCCCTGTCTGTTTCTTCCACAGCCGGGGTCTGCTGCAGTCTCTCGGGGTGCTCCCCGCTCCGGGTGCTGTGCCTGGAGCACGGCTGTTGTTAATTACAGGAGAGACAGGGACACTGTCACGGGCAGTGTGGATGCTCAGGCCCGGCCTCCTTGGGCCTGCTGGCACCTCCGCTGGAGCCTGAGGCCCACCCAACTGGCCGTATAAACTCACATGAGACTTTAATCAAGGATAGATGCACGACACAGCTCCCTGCAGGGGCTGGCTTTGTAGAGCACCCACAACAGTGTCTTCTCTCTGTGGGCACTAATAAGATTTGGTGATAATCTTCCTTGTCAAGCCTAACAGCTTCCATTGTCATCTTCAACAATGACAGCCCTTGGCTGCTCGGCTTCCTTCTTTCACTGAAGTACAGAGTGAGCGGAAGACCACACTGCAGAACTTCAGTGTACGCACTGCCCCATTAGTCCTCCCTTTAAGGGTCCTCAGTAAAATGGCAGGTTCAGGTTCAGCTTCCTTGGGAAATGTTTTTAAAGTAAAAGAAACATAAGCAGAGTACAGAATCATCCTAAAAAACTGTCCCCCGGCCCCAGCCCATTTTCATCCTGTGCAGGCGGGGACCCATGGTGCCTTTGGAGCTACCAGCGTTTTGCCTGTATTCATCGCAAAGGGCTTGATCCAGTCACATGCTGAGGAAGAACTCCCGGGGAGATGAATGCCATTACAAATCTTGCCCTCAACATGAAACGCCAGTGATTGTTTATTAAATTGCTCTTCAAAGAGAAAACACTGGCAGGCGAGTATCATTAAAATGGAAGCAAAGGGAAATGCTGTAACCTTCAACATGGCGCTTTTCTCCATTAACCCCAGACCAAGACCACTGGAACGGCCAGTAGGAACTTCTGGCCCTGAGCCCCATCAATTACCTTCATCTCAGCCCAGGGAGGGGTAATATAAACCATTCAATTTAAGTACTTCCAAACATCAGCATGAGAAAAAAGACCCCAAAAGCCCTTAACTTAACTTCACTGTCTCAACGGCTGTTGAGGACAAATTGCATTATCCACAAGTAACATTAAAACATAAAAGACATACCCTCCAGTGAAAACCTTGCACAACTCTCCCAAGTAAGCAGAATTAATCACAGGGAACAATTACCATCCCCAGTCTGAATATTTATGACATAACAGAAAGCCCATTTAAAATAATCAGTGGCTCATAATTTTAAAAAGAGCCACAAAGAGAGGGAAAAGGCATGCTAAGTTTATGATGGAAAGGAACAAAGTACAGCTTCTCTCTTAATTCCTCTCCCCATTTGGTGCCCTCCACACATCTTGTGTTTCCTTCCCCTTCAAAATCCCCACTCACTCCTTTCATCATCATCACCCTCACTAATGGATGGATCTGTTGGGCAGCAATGGGAAGACTGGACATGCTGAAGGCATTGGTGGCTTCTGTTCCCAAGAGTTCCCTTATCCATTCCAGGTGCTTCCACCTTCCTCAACCTACCATTCTCCAGCAGCTGTATAGGAAGCATTTGCAGGTTGAAATGAAACAGCCGTAAACCGTGAGTCATGGTTCTGACTCTACCACAAACCTGGGCGTGATTTAGACGTGACCCACAGTGCACTCATCTGTAAGGCTCTGCACTGAAGAACACTGGGTTCCTTCTGCTTCTATCATGTGGATTCTATGATTCATGCAATTCACTGATAGATGGATTCATTCACTAATCCACTTGTCCCTTCACTGAACAAGCATGTACTGAGTAGTGAGTAATGCCACACACTGTTCTAGGTGTCAGACATAAAGCAGTGAACAGAAGAGATGACTCTCCTGTCCTCATGCATGTCCCCTCTCGTAGGGAAGATTAGGTGATAGCCAAGCAAACAAGTAAAAGAGCATAATTTCAGGTCTTCAATTCTCTAAGAAGAATAGGGGAGACATGCTCAGGGAGTGAAGTTATGGCTATATCAGGCAGCATAGCCAGGGGCCTCAATGAACTGAGGAAGTGAGCCACAGCAATCTCTAGGCTGGTACTCAAAGGGAGTAATGGAGAACTTCCAAATTACTTTCAATATTTCAGAAAGCTCAGTAGAAACTACATTCTACCTATGCAAGTTAACTAAAATGAATCTTAGTTTGCTGAGAAATATAGCCATTTGATATAGTTATTACTGATAATCTCCTTCTAATCAACTAAATGAGTGATCCAGGTAAACTAAATTTGATCAAAATACAGAAAAATGAATTATAACTTAACAAGTTATCTGTGGCTGTGAGTGGTAAATATTTGTGAAAAAATATTTGAGGCCACCATCTATATAAGACTGGACCACTTCTATTCCCACAGTAAACCTTGAAAGTGTTCCTATTATCTAAAAAAGAAGCAGCTCCTTTGTTTTGAGCATAACTGTTTCTCAACACGTAGTAACCAGTGTCTCTCCCTGCCCCATGACCAAAGACTATTTTTCTAGGATTTACTATGATTCCACCAGAGACTGTGCAGGGACAGAGGAAATATATATAATAAAGTTTTAGCCTTGAAAGATGTCCTTTTGAGGGCAATGATAAGAGAAAAAGCTAAAACTGTTAGCCTAAATACAATTTAAGAGAAATGTTGGATTCTGTTGTTCATTCTCTCCATGTTTCCTTATAGCTTCAGGTATGCCGTGTCTTCCCTCAAGGTGCTAACAGTCTAGTGGCCCTAAGACTATATTAAATAGTACAGACATAATGCATATTTGAAATATAGGTTAGGTCTTACATTGTATTAGTCGGCATTATGCTGTAGTAACAAACAATTCCAAATTTTTGGTGGATTAAATGTACAAAAGTTTATTTCTCCTCATGCCACACGCCCATTGCGAGTTAGCAGGAAGCCTGGGGAGTGGCAGGTAGGAAGTGTGGGAGAGGAAAGAGTTGGTTCTTTACAAATATTCAGGTATCTGCGTGAATAAAGCAGCCAACATCTTGAATGTTATTGGCTGCCATGTCAGACAGAAAAGAAAACCCTGGAGAATCTCAAACAGGAGACCAAAGCTTCTAGCACAGGAGTGGTAGGTGTAGTTTTCTATCGAAGCTCATTGGCCAGACTAGTCTCCGGGCACCGCCCACCCACAGAGGAGCAAGAAGTGGAATCCTACCATGTGCCCGGTAGGGGAGAGAACTGGAAATATTTCATGAACAGCAATCATGATTATTACAGCTATAAAAGAGCCGAAGACCTGGTTTCTGGCTTCAAGAAGCTTTTCTGCTAAAACAAAATTTGTTTCATCAAGAAAGAAACTAAAAGTTCTGCATTCTCCTTAAAGGGCAAGTTTAACAATGCCTTGGGGAAATATAATTATTTGGTTATTTACATCATCGTGTTGAAACCTCCTGCTTAATTGGGAAGCGTGCCCTCTACTTGCCCTCTGCTTCTTTATGGACTTCTGCAGGGTGTCAGTGAGCCCTCAGAATTACACACAAGTGCAGTGCCCCTGTGTCGTCCAGGGAAAAGCTTCTACCTTTTATTCAATTCCAAACAAGTTCTTGACCCAGATTAATTAAAGAACAAATGAATTACAAAAATGAAGAAAAATGTGTGTGGCTGGGGGTGGCGGGGGGAGGGAGGGAGAGGAGGAGTGGTTAGGAGAAACAGAGCATTCCTGTAATGAAGTAGGTTATGTAGAGGGACTGACGAGAGGATTAATTTCTAATTAGAACACAAATTCAGTCAATGATTTCACATGATAGTTTTGCGTGTGATATAAATGTCTGCATATGTGTATGTATTCATACATACACACTCATATGTGTGCATGTATATCGACAAACCGAGTTGGCCCCAAAAAGTTATGAATGCTGTCAAAACTTCCACAGCTAGGAATATATTGAGGGGCATTAGGAGACATCAGGACAACTTCCTGGCACAGTGTTCTTTCCTCAAGGATGTGTAAACTAAATAATTACTTTCATCCAAAGTAGAGGGAATTACAACAGAATCTGCTCAAGGTTATTCTAAGTAATACAATGGCAACGTCCTATCAGACAAAGGAGCTCACTGCAGGGAGCAAATTTCACACCGGCCTCCTCGCCTGGTGTGCCAGGAGTTCCTGCACACCAGTTCCTCACGGCTCGTCCTCTCCCAGCCCCCCACGGACCAGTTCACCTCCGTATTTCCACCTTGCTGGGCAGCACATACAGGTGATAAGTAAACAAGCAAACCCCCCTTAAGTTCTCAAATACAGATGAGGTTTTTATTTACAACATTGAGCTTCTGAGAGAATCACAAAATGAGTGAAGGTACAAACAACCTCCCAACACAGACACACACATCCCGACACACTCATTTGCCTCCTTGCAGCCTGAATTCCTTGACCAAGGGCTTGTAAAGCAAACAGAGAACTCTAAGTAACTCAGATCTAATCACAAAGGCAGGGGACGGAGCCCATCAGACTCTTCAAATTTGTGTCCTGATGCCTGACTCTGCAGAACCATGGGACACCCAGCTCCCAGTTTATTCAATCCCAAGGTAATGTCTCTGAACCACATTGGCTTTGAGAAACCACACAATCCACATTTCTGGCATTTCCTCTCCTTTTGCACCCGGAAACTCAAGACAGCCTGTCTTGGACCACGTTAACCCATCAACTGGGCACCTGAGCTATGGACGGGCAGGTTGCTTGCATTCTGCCCATTGCCCCTGATTGACATGCCTGGGTCTCAGGAAGCCCTTCCCTGCACTAATTTTGCAATTCGGCCACATTTCCTGAAACAAAATTGAGTTGACCAAAGGTCTTCCAACAGCTTCCCGGTGACACAAGGCCCTGAAGACGTGGATCTGCTGCTCCTTGTCTGTGTGATTCTCTGCATATGCCATGTTTGTTGTGCTATGCGGTTCCTGTTTCGGACACTGTGCGCTTCACACCAGGCCTGCCCTAGCACGTGCACTCGGAACACTGGGGGGGAATGTGGGAGGCAGAGAGGGGTGGGCACATGTGGCGTTCCTGCACCCCACAGGCAGACACATGTCCTGAAGAATGAATATCCAAGGATCCTCAGGACAACCCACCCCGCCCCCAGGACCTCCACAGTCCCATTCTAGAATTTGCGGGCTGGCAGGCTTTAGCAGCAGCAGCCAGTCATCCGCCCTTGCCAGAATCTATTTTGCCTCTTCCCTGGACCACTAGCATCAGGTTTCACTGAAGGGAACCTGGGCTGCTGGAGCCCAAGGACTGGAAGGTGGTAAGTAGCCAGGGATTGCCCTCCTCAGTGGTTGCCTTGCCACACTTCCCACCTCCTCTCCCCACGTTCCTCGGCTTTGATCTGGAACACCAGAACAAATCTCAAATCCTATCCAAAAGAACACAGGCCTAAAAAATACGAGAGAATGGGGTGCTTCTGCTTCCTGGCTCATCAGACGCGACACGCCATTCCTCTTCATCTAGAACAGAAGGACTCGTGGCAGGCGTGGTAAACAAGTGTCGTCTCGTATACCAACTAATTTCATTGTTGGTGACTTTCTGGAGCACTGTGTTAAGAAAGCTTCTGAGGCTGAATTCAATCATAGAAAGGATTACCCTGTACTAACTCCATTCACGGATGAGAGAGTGCGGGGAAGGAGTAGGTGTAGCGTGTGTTCCGTGTAACCATCATTTTCAACAGAAGAGATGCAGCACTCATTTTGGGGTCGAACTGTCAAGTATTTGAAGCCTGGTTTTATCGCTTACTGTTTATATGATCTTGGGCAAGCTACGTAACCTCTCTGGATATTAGAAAACTTTATCATTAAGTAGGACTCATACTTGCAATTATTGTGAAGGAGAGAAGATTTCACACACTTAACATGTCAAGACCCCTCCCCTGAGAGGCAGAGGTTGGTCCACAGGCCTGAAAGTAGCTGGATACAAATCTGCTCCTTGGTCACGACTGTAGTGTGGGGTAGATTGCAGGGCCTACCAGAGCAGAGCCCCTACAGGGGAGGGTCTGAGGTGAGGCAGGCCACAAAAACAGGGGTAGATGCAGAGCAGAAATCAAAGTTCACAGACTTGGGACCACAGTAACCCACACAGGTTGAAGTGCATGGCGAGGGAGCTGAGCGGAAACAGCTGGGGTGGGTTTTTCATTAGGCTCCCGGAGGATGCCCAGAGCACCTAGCAGAGGGGCTCACACAGACCGGAGGCTCTGCCCCGGCAGAGGAGGCATGCTTTATATACTTCACTGCTCTTCACCCACACCCTCACACTGCTGGTTTCTCCAGTCTTCTGCCAGCTGGCACCAAAAAGAATGAATGTTGGGAGAAACACCTTCACCGTTTTTGCCTTTGAACTATACCCATGACCGCGACCATCAGGTCCCTCCCTTTAGTTCTTCCGGGCAGTGTCTTCGCCTGCTGGGGCACTCTGTTCCCAGGTGCCATCTTCCCTCTCTTGGAGCAGAGCAAGACTGGCACAGGGGCACCCTATGGGCTGCAGAAGGGGGAAGGGCTAGGCACGGGCTGTGTGGCTCAGGGGTTAGAGAAGCAGCTAGGAGCAGCACAGTCGGGGAAGGAACAAATCATTGAGGGAAAGAAGCACAAAGGACTGATGAAAGGAGCCCTCTGAGCAGATACCAGAGCAGGACTTAAGAACAGAGAAGGGGCAGGAAAATGGAGTCCAGCCCAGCAAGGGGAAAAACCTCAGAACAGATGCACGAGCAAAACCAAGCGCAGCAAGGATGGTTGCCCTGTGGATGCGTCCCTTGACCCAGCAACAAACTTCCTGTTTATCATTGGTGACTGAAAAATAATGCATATGTACAATGACAAAAATTGCCACTTTGTGCTTTTCTGAAACACTGAGAAAACTATTAACTTAATATTAAGTAGGAGAGGCACCTGTCCAATTAACAAAAAGTAGGAACTATGAAATATGTAAAATTAAACGTAGTTTGATTATATAACAAGAAGGTATTAAAACTTATATCACGTAACCCTACTGTCAAAAATATTCTTGAATGAATAACTGTCATAAATATGTATTGTTTGTTTCTTCTTCTTGTGGAACCCGGCACTGTGCGATGCAGGAGAGGAAGGGAGGGGAGGGAGGTCCCTGCACACAGAGGGGTTGACGTTACTTGAGGAGCTGGAATGTCAATACGTGAGCCTATCAGTCAATAAAGCCCGCCCCTTATGCACTGGCGTGATGAAGGAGCAAACCGTGTGATGCAAAGCAGAGCCAGAGACGACCTGTGCAGCGGCAGGCATGGGGCCTGGCTTTGCCAGGAGAGACTTCCAGGTTCCGCAGTCCTGGGAGACCCTGATCTGAGAACCCCTGGCCCCCTGAGGGTCCACGCTCAGGACCTTCAGGGTGTCGGTGAGCCCTCAGAATTACGCGCAACGGTAGTGTTCCCGTGTATTTTCCAGGCAGAAGCCTTCTACCTTTCACTCAATTCCAAACAAATTCTTGACCCAGTTTAATTAAAGAACAAGTGGATTACAAAAATAAAGAAAAACGTGTGGGGCTGGCGGGGAGGGCAAGGCAGGGGAGGAATGGTTAGGAGGAACGGAGCATTGTGGCAGATTATGTGGAGGGTGGGTCTTATGTGAAACGGGCGAGGAGGGGCAGAAAGTAGAAAGTGTGAGGTAAGGGTGGACTTTAAAGTATTGCATAGAATTTAGACTTGAGTGGTGTAAGTAGCGGGAGGTGATGTGATGAAATCGGTGCTTGCAGAAGCTAAATCGAATAGTCGTAGCAGACGGCTAGGCAGGGCCGATGGATCTTAACGCACTGCAATAAATGGAGCGCCTGAACTGTAAGTTTGTTTCTCTAAAATTCTGGTGTCACGGCATTTTATCATTGCTGTTAGTCATAACCACAACCGCATTCTAGAAAAGGGGCCTCATGTTCAACAGAAGCCCTGTGATTTTGCTGAGCACCCCAGTGGTACTCAGTCGCTGTCTCCAGGCTCCGGATCCTCCTCTGTGCTCTGCTCTGTGATGCTGGCGGCGGATGGTGCAAACCACATTTCTGCTTGTCACTCTCCTCTGTGTAGAGTCCGCCAAGAGGGGGGCTGCAGGGCTGGTGAGGGAGAGAGAACTCCTTTCCATCCATCCGCTAGTCCTGTGAGCACCACCCAGCAACGCTACTGCACCGCAGCGCCGGCAGTTCCTTCCCGGAGCAGCGGCTGCGCCCAGCAGACAGTTTCTCCAGCATTTGCAGAATCAGTGTCATCACACCCCAGCCTCAGAGACACCAGCGGCAGCACAAGGCTGGGGCGCAGGCCCACAGACCCCTTCGCCAAGCTCAGTGGCACCTGCTCTGCAAGGCCCCCCGTCAAGCTTCCGTATTTTCACAATTCTGTACCCTTCCACTCGCTCTCCCAGTCCTGGGGGTGGGAGCTGCTCCCTGCAGTTGTTTCCTCTGGCTATCTCGATATACTCTCTGCCATTTCAGTTAACTAGTTAATAACCTTATTCTTTCTATTGAAACCTCTGTGCTAAAATCACTGGCGTGGTTTCTCTCCTGCCAGGACCCTGCACTGGGAGGTCAAACCTGAGAGTTCTGTAGAAGAGCACTGAATTGCTCTGCATTCCAAGGGGGAGAAGAGAGTGAAGTTCCCAGAGAAATCCAGGAGAGAGAAGCAGCCAGGGAAGAGAGAGAGGAGGAGCCAGCAGACACGCAGCTCAGAGAGGACCTGGCGGACAAAAAACAAGGAAGAGCATTTTCAGAGCCGCCCTGCCTGCCACGCCCTCCATCTTTCCTTCCACACTGCCAGTGAAGTCTATTCCATCTGTACACAGCGGCAGGGGAATGGGGAGATTGTAAGTCTTAAAGATCCTCCGAGAAGTGGGGGGACTGATGTGATGCCAGGTACTGTTAATTCTTACACTTGTAGGAACTGATCAAACCCTCATCACAGCTGTTGAGGAAAAGCTAACTGAGTCTTTGATGAGCAAAGTTAGTCTTCAGTCAGCCGAGCCTTCAAAGCAACAACTAGCCAAGAATTCCAAGAATTCATATCACGTTTCTACTAATAAAAAGAAATATTTTGTCCCTTACCTCTCTCTGTTCACTTTAAGGCAGAGAAAAAGATGGCATTTCTAATGAGTTGCTCATCGGTGTTGGGTCACACTGAAGGAGAATTTTTATTTCTCTCAGTCAAAGATGAAAGATTGTAAAAAAACAAAACACATTTTTAAAAAATTCCTCCTAAGGATGTTACAGCTCACAAAATCTCTTATAACTTCTTACAGCATTTACTTTACCATTCGAGGAGGCCATTTATTGGGTTTATTTCTCAAGCTACGTCTCAGCTTTAATAAGCAATGTCTTTGAGTTTGTTTATGCCCTCTATAACTTATTATCATGTAGCCGTGTGTCAGGAAGTGCAGGATAGTGGCTTTTGATGAACTGTGCTTAAAGGCAAACCCACGGAGGAGGGGGCAGACGGACCAGGATGATTTGGGGCTTTGATGGGCACAGCCTGCCTGGGGGCAGGCTTGTTAGTCTGTTAGCTCCTGCTCCCAAGCCTCACACCGGTCTTTATGAAGTCATTACTGGCCCCCTGGTATACGACCCTAGGCAAGGCAGGAGACATTTATAGGAATCAAAGCCCGTAGTAAAGCAACAACAACTTTAAGAGGCAGTTTGTTCAATCAAATTAAAAATAAAGCTTTTCTTTTTCTTCCCCACTCCTGGAAGTAAGTCTCCATTTCCATTGAGTTAATAAATAAATTTGGTGCAAACAGACCTTCTGAGATCTCCAGTCAGGCTAGCAGTTATCGGTGCCTACCAAGCTGTAGCCATTGAATCATGTGCCAGGCCTTGTGCTAAGCACTGTGTGTGCATTATCTCTCACTTCACCCTCCCAAGAACACTGAGAGCTAGGTGTCATTACCCACGTTGCACAAATGAGGAAACGGTGGTTGAGGGTGGAGGAGGTTAAACTTCCCAAGGTTCTTTAGCTTCCAAATAATATGACTGGCATTGAACTCAGGTCTGTTAGATTCGGTAGCCCATGTCCTTACCCACAATGGTATAAAAATGACCTGTTCCTAGTTGTAATATTATGAAACCAGTTACATGCTGGGCATAGTTCGGTCTTACATTTCACTTAGGAAGCAGAAAATCTGTGAAGACAAACTCCAGTTGGCATGGTATATTGGAAATCACTATAGAAATTCAGTTCACAGAACTGTGTGCTGGACCGTGGCGGGGGCATTACAGAGGAGAAGCGTTAGTAGAAGCCCCCAGAGACACCACAGACCCTAGACCACTGCATTCCACAGCAGACCAACACCCGGTTAGGAGATGCTGCTGTTATACATTGACAGAGTGGATTTATTTGTTAATGATAAAAACTTGCTGGTGACAAGTGAGCAGCCCAGTCATTTGTTTTACAAATTCTTATTGAACATCTACTATGTGCCAGGAAGTGTGCAAAAAATACAGCAATGAACAGGACTGACCCTGTGCCTTCGCAGAGCCTCCCTCAAGTCAAGTACACAGGGGGTGGAAGTGGGGACCAGTAAAGCCTTTGTGAGAGCTGATTTCCTCCACGTATCATTAAAAAAAGAAGAAAACACCAGCTTAAAATGCGCCTAAATTCTTCCTATGTTTCTCTTCTTTTCTCTTTCCTTTCGTCCTGAACAACTTTACCTTAAACTCACAAACAGTGGAGAGAGGGACCAGGAGGAGCTGCAGTGGCCTAGGGTGGACTGTGGGAGCCTGGGAGGAGACTGGCCTGGTTTGGAGACTCGGACCCTGAATGAGGTGAGAAGAAAATCCATGTGGAGACAGCAGGGTGAGGAAATGTCTGTACACAGGGCAAAAATAATAAAATCACAATGTACTCACTCTTTGATATAGCAAAACCACATCTAGAAATTTATCTTAAGGAAGTAAACAGCAAACAGACCTATATCAAATATCTACATGCCAAACTGTTGCTCAATCATTTATAATAGCAAAAATTTGAAAACAACTCAAGTAACCAACCAGACGACAACAGCTATGGAGCTCAAACAGATTTACATGTATAGATCATTGTTAAAATGACAAGGTTAACATTAAAGATCAGTATGAAAAGAAAAAGCAGTTCAGCCCTGGCTGGTGTAACTCAGTGGATTGAGTGCCGGTCTGCAAACCCAAGGGTCACTGGTTTGATTCCCAGTCAGGGCACATGCCTGGGTTGTGGGCCAGGTCCCCAGCAGGGAGCGTGCTAGAGACAACCACACATTGATGTTTTTCTCCCTCTCTTTCTACCTCCCTTCACCTCTAAAAAATAAATAAATAAAATATTTTTAAAAAGAAAGAAAGAAAAAGCAGTTCAAAGATCATTGGTTCCCCATTTGAAAAATAAGATTGAATCCCAATTTCACACCATTCATAAAAATCACTTCCTGGTGGCCTATAGACTAATGTGAAAGACTAAATTAATTTTAAAACTTAGAAGAAAATAAGAAGAAAGGTCTTCATGGATTCAAAGTATGGGAGGAGTTCTTAAGACACAAAAATCCCTAACCTTAAAAAAAGGGGCTGACTTTTTCAACGTTCAAATTAAGAATTTTTAAAACTTTTTTAATTTATATTTTTTATTGCTGTTCAAGTACAGTCGTCTCCACTCTGCTGTATATGTCTTTTCTCTCTTTGGCTCAGATCCATGAAACAGTTCCCCCCGAAATGCAGCCAACTGGATGAATGATACCACTTTAGGGTTTGAAGTAATCAATTGGCTCTTGCCTATCTTCAATTCACCTCATTTTAACCTTTCTAGTATTGCTTTCAAAACCTCGCAGGTCTAATTATAGTAGTTCTCCCTTAGCCACAGGAAGGTACATTCCAAGACCCCCTGTGGATGCCTAACATGAAAGATAGTACTAAACCCTATATATACTGCTTTTTTCCCATACATACATACCTATGTAAAGTTTAATTTATAAAGTAGGCACAGAAAGAGATTCACAACAATAACTAATAACAAAACAGAATAATCATGATATATTGTAATAAAAGTTACATGAATGCGGTATCTCAAAATGTACTGTACTCACTTTTTCTCTTAAAGTAAGCACCTTCCAGCTTCTCCGTGGCATGTCCCGATTGCCAGCATTGCTACCCTTGTCCTTTGACATCAGGACAGTTGACCTGACAACTAAGAAAACTCCTAACTAATTGAGGGGGAGGGAGCATCTACAGTGGAGATACTAGATAAAGGGAAGGTTCACATCCCAGACTGGACATCATGAGATTTCATCATGAGAACCAGAAAAGCCTGCAATTTAAAACTTATGAATTTCTTTATTTCTGGAATTTTCCATTTACAGTTGAGCCTTGAAAAATGTGGACAGTCAGTGGTGCTGACCCACATGCAGTCAGAAATTCTCTTCTAACTTTGGACTCCACTACAATCAGTCCTTCCCATCTGCAGATTCAACCAACCACTGTTGGAAATCTGCTGTTGGGAAGGCAAAAATACTGTTTTTTATACACAGTTGGTTGAATCTGCTGAATCTGAGGATGCAAAACCTGCAGATACAAGGGCCAGCTGTACTCATTGAAGAAAAATCACCTACGGGTGGAGCCCTGCAGTTCAGATTGGTTTGGTTCAAGGGCAAACTGTAACACTTTTCAGATGGCAGTTGACCTTGGGTAACTGAAACTGTGTTAAGTGAAACCACGGATAAGGTGGTCTACTGTATTTCATTTATATCCATCATCTCTGTAAAAATAGTGTAAGTGCCTTGTACTTCTCTGGCTAATGTAAGGATAGAAGCACAGCAAATGTTTGTCATTCAAATGTTTATTAAACTTCTACTTTGCCAAGCGCTGTACTCAGCGGCTGAATTGAATCAAATTAACTGGAGCCTGTCACTGCTAGTCATTCAATGAGCAAATGGCAAAAAAATGTACAGGGAATGCTACTTTATGTGTGTTTGTTTTCCCTTCCTGAGGAAACTGTGCACACAGCTGACTGAGGCTCAGGAGAACGAGGAGACCATCCGTCGTGCACAGGGACAGGCCCGTTACCATCTGCAGACCAGCTGGGTTTCCGTGCCTTCTCTCTGGCATTTCTCTGCATTGTGCATCCAGCAACAGGGTAGGATTAGCAGCTTCTAGGTTGCTGGGGTTTATAGGCTGTGACAGATGCAGAATAAGTAAGCAAACAGATTCATATGTATTAAATTACTGCATTAGTCCTCATTATTTCCAAGTTCAGGGCTTGTGTGTACATGTAAAAGCAGCATTTATCCATGCCCTGACCATGGAGCTGATTAAAACTGAATCACTTTGAGAATCAGCACAGCAGTAAAAGCCAGCATCAAAACTATTTTTCCTCTCTCTCCCATCTGCCCTCTCAGGAGTGCACTGGCATAATTGTTACTCGATTTAATGGCTCATCAACCTACAGCCGTCACATGACCCAAAAAGAATTTGGTGGTTTAAGGTTCCAACACTGTTTCGTTTTGCTTACACAAAAGTGATTTAGAAATCCTTTTTGAATTTTTGACAAGAAAATGTGCCTAACAAGGCCATCAGAGATACCACTAAAAAAATATGCTTCGGTGACTACTGAGTTTCAAGCTCTCCTGGGAGCAACAATGCCTGAAGACAGGAGCCCCGGGGCAGCAGTATGGGAGGCACCTGCCTGTGCAGCCCAAAAGCACAGTGCTTTACACCGGAGGAGGTCTCCTTGAACACATGCAGACTGGACCAATGAGGGAGAAAGGTGCCGGCAGTGTGGGCTACTTCTGAGTGTGCCAGAACCGAAGACATAAACCTGTACCATCTCAGGAACCTGGTCATTGAGTCTCTCTAGACCAGGGGTGTCAAACTCATTTTCACTGGGGGCCACATCAGCCTCATGGTTGCCTTCAATGGACTGAAATAATTTTAGCACTGTATAAATGTAACTACTCCTTAACTGTTAAGGAGTTGAAATTACATTTGGCCCTTTGAAGGCAACCTCGAGTCTGATGTGGCCGCTGGTGAAAATGAGTTTGACACCCCTGCTCTAGATGTAAGGAAACGATGGGGTTTGAAGGGTTTGAATAAGATTGAGCTGGTTGTAAATCATGGTTCTGTCACGGTTAGTGATATGGCCATTGACACCTGATGTTGCACAGCATCTGTAAAATGGTGATAATGATGCCTGCCCCAAAGGGTTTTCATGAGGATAGAGAGATAAAATACATGTACAGATGTGTCTCGTACTACCTAAGCAATGTAGTTCTTCCTTACTCATGTCACTTACCCGTCGCTAAATGTCTGGGACAAGTAGTGATTCTGTTGTCTGGAACTACACCTTCTATTAATTCAAACAAGACTTCCCGACTGCTGTCATCCCCTGCTATTTGCAACACCCCACATGCCATCTAAGACTACAATCATTTCTTCTGTAAACACAACCTTCTCATTCCTCATATCTTAGTGAAAATACCATAAAAACTATTTCCAGGCACTGTAATGACATGAAACTTTATGAACTTATTACCTTAAGTGCCTCAACCAAAAGAGAGGAAACAGTTTAAAAGCCACATGCATACAATATTAATGTAAAATATTACAACATTTAATTAATACAAAAGTATACAACAACCATGTAGTCTTCTCTGGACAATTTAGAATTAAAAATGTACTACCCCTAACTTTGAGGTTTTTCTCACTTGAGTTTATTCTTCTTGCCTGTTCCCTATGACCAATGACATATTTTTGTTCTGAAATATTAAGAAAATATATTGGGTTGAACCCCATGAAATTGCTGACATTTGGGGCAACTGCCTATTGAAATGGCAATCTCAGAAAAGTTTACCCTGATAGAACCAGGTCAGGGATAAAAGAAATCAGAACAGACCCTGAGAAACTGTGGTTGGGCTGCTCCCAAGCCCATGGAGACTTTGGTTCCCAAACACAAGGTGGCCACGTTATTGGTGACGTACCCATTGTATAGGTCTGGTCAACTTGACATTGTTATTTGGGTTCTCTCCCCACCAGGAGCACAGGTGCTTACCGAACAGATGCATAATTATGACTGCAATAAAAGGCACTGATAGAGGGGATAAAACCATTATCTCCACACCCAGACAGACTGAGACGGCAGGCTAGGTTTGCAGAGTTCTTACAACCCTCCTCCTTGTGGGCACCATACCCTCTCAGGGAGTTGTCGTCCCATCCTGACGCTAACAGCATTAATCATTAGCCAACTTAGAAAGGTTAATGGGAGGTTTGAGTGAAAAGGGTATTTTTATGAAGTTGGTGTTCCTGGGAATCAGGACATAGAACAGAAGAGGGCTGAGTGTGACATCACCTTCCAAGGTCCTCCACCCACCTCATTCCATGCGTAGGACATTTGGCACCATAAAGGGTTTCATCCAGCTCTTTAGGGTTGGGCCAGGCGACTGGAGCCAGGCATATTCCAGACTTGCTTCCTAATCTCTTCCTAGGAGGTAGTTTTCTCAAAATTGTCTTGCAAATTAAAAATGTGGCTGACTTGTTTTTTTATTTAAAAATAATCCATCTAAGTTAGCCAGACACGTTTCTGACTTAATAATGCCATCAAACTAATAAGAAGAAGCACACACTGCTTCCTGTTTGGAAATCTGTATGCTAGAAAATTGGGGACAATACTTGCCACTCAGCTCTACCAAAAACACAACCTACTTGCATCAAGTTGGTTCCCCGGGGGCCAGAGGGAAGAGGGAACCTGTCCTGCCACAACTCCCGCAGCCCTGCCCCGCACCCTGGAGAAGCAGAGAAGCTGAATGTGTCAGATAATACTTATGCAGCACCTCAGGAGCGGACAGCATTTGTGTGGATATTGTTTTAAATGAAGAAGTAGCCATCGTCTTTGAAAGCTCTGTGTTTATGTCAGTGTAGTGAGATGCACACTTCCCTCTTGATGGTCACACTAGGATATCTTTTGAAATACAACTTAAAGTGGACAAGAGACTGATTATAATCACACTGAATGGTTTTTCTAGGAGGCAGTCATCCTTGGCAGTTGGAAAAGTCTGACAGCCATGCAGTCTGAGCCTGAGCACAAGACTGGAGAGTTACTGCCCTTCGCCCACATCCTTGCAACAACCTATGGAGCTGAGCCCTCGCCTGCAGCAGAGGGATTAGGGAAAAGGTGGACGGGAATGGCCGAGGATTCAGCAGGGAAGCCGTGCGCAGGAAGAGATAGAACGCTGTGCAGCAGTGGACGCAGGCTGAGTGTGGGACGTAAGGTTGAAGACACTGGAGGGCAAGGGAGGGCCCATGGCAGAAGCGCCCTGATGGTCCAGAGAAGCAGAGGAAGAATGGGGAATAAAGACCCAGATTGCCCACTGAGGAGCATTTTGGGGCATGTTGACTAAGGCAGGAGACCCATTCTTGAATGAATCCCAGGGGACAACTTGAGACAGAAATGAAGAGCTGTGTGGGGCGGGGCGGGGAGGTTGTTTATCTCCTTTTGGAGTCCACCCTCATAGGCTATTTGTTTTACACACCCTTCTTGACCTTATGTATATACGTGCTCAGTAGGACCATTTATTTTGTGGTGGACTCCACTGTTTTTGCTTTTTCCATGTTCAGGTATACATTTGTTATTTAATTTATTTAGCACTTATTTAAAAACACTACCAAGTATTAGGTGTTAGGACAGCGCAGTAAACTGGACAGACAAGCTCTGGCGCACAGGGAGCTTACAGATAGACGACCAACAAACAGTGAGTGAAGTCACTGAGGTTATGCCAGGTCTCTGAATAAGTAGAGCCATGTGTACAAAGGAGAAGTGGAACAGGGTGGTCAAGGAAGACTTCTCTGAGGAGGTGATGTTAAGGTGATGTCTGATTGAGGAAAAGGAGCCACCCAAGAAAAACGCATTCCAGGGAGCGGAATAATGCTGATGCAAGTGCCTGAGGGGAAGCACAGGGCTGCAAACGCCTGTGTGGCTGCAGGGCAGGGACGAGGGAGAAACGAGGGATCTCACGGGGAGAGCGGTTACACAGAGTCTTCCAGAAATGAAAGAACGTGGATTGTTTGAGGTTCTTTTTCCTAAGTCCGTGGGAGCCATGGAGAGTTCTCAGCAAGAAATAGACTGATCTCACATTTTTAAATGGTCTCTGTGCTGCTCTGGAAGGACTGTGTTTTTAGGGTGCGCTTACTAGAAGCCTAGGAGAGAGGATGGTGACTCAGGCGAGAGTGATGGCAAGAGAGAGGAAGAGAAGGGACAGACTTGAGGCATCTGTGGCCCAGGAAGGACTTGCTACTGAACTGTACATGAGGGAGCGAGAAAGGTTCAGGGCAGAAGAAAAAGGTTGTAATGAAGAATATCAAACAGCTCACTGAAAACTAAATATTTCAGTTAAATTTGGACATTTCACATATATCATGAGAACCTCTAAATACATATAGAATGTGGAATTGAATTGTTTAATGTTTGTTTCCTTTTTTCTTTAGATAACAAGTATCTTATAGACATGTCAATGGCGTCTCCTTCCAAGCAGTCACCTTGAATGGCTCCAGTTAGAATCAATGTGTCCCCAGAGCCCACCTACCTACAACAACCAAAATGATGACGTTTCCTTCAGCATCCGAACTGCCATGGCTCTGAGGCCCACTGCCATGCCTCAACTTACCTTCTCCCTGGTCCATGGACATTCTGGAGGATAATTGAGAGATGCTGGATGTGACATCCATCACCCCCAGGAGCCTCTTGTCATCCGTCCAGCCACTCCGACCCCACATTCTGCAAGTCCCCTTGAGAGAGCTGGAAACTGGCTTCTCCAGCTGCTCAGCCCTCCCTGCAGCAGAGCCCCCCAAGTGAAGACACCAGAGATCCTCACAGTGAGGAACAGTCCCACCTAACATTCTCCTGGAGGCTCAGGGTTGACACAATCACAACTCAGGGAAAGAGTCAGAAGCTTATTCAAAGTGGTTACTCTACAACATTATTGCCTACGTTCCCTATGCTATAATTTGCATCCCTGGACTCTCTGAAACTAACACAGAATAATGTGAAGTGGAATTGAAAAATAAAAATTACAAAAAAAAAAAAGGTGTTACTCTAGAAGTTCACAGCTGCGAAAGCCAAACTCCTGCCTTCCACTGAGCTCCGGGCTAATTTCTACATGGCTGAGCCAGCTCAGCCTTCTCTCAACTAATCTCCAAGTCTCTTTCCCACCCCTGAATCCAGTAAATAAGTGGTAGGCCTCCTTATTTTCACCCCAAAATGACTGGTAAAGGGACTTTACCAGTTCCCCTTCCTGCGAAAGGACCCCTCAAACTGCCCACCAACTGTGACACAGCCCCCACGGCTCCCAAATACCAATCACAATAATCAATGCTTCATTTCCATCTGCTGGTCTTAATCACACCACGCCTGCGGCTCTGACTCACACAGCACCGGCCAAATCTGGCTTCATTTTTACTCCCGGTCTTTTCCTCAATGTGAAGAGAAGGTCAGGCTACCTTCTGGGTTTTGTAATACCCTTAAACAAAGAAATTGACAAAATATGCCTGCAGACACACACACACAAATACATCTTCCTAGAACAACATCAGAGAGAAACACTAAACTCTAAATCCCTATTCAGAGAGGCTACGAGGACATTGTCCTACTAAAACTGGACTTGATTTTATTAACTAAAACACATCACATCTCAGCCTGCAATGTCTAGGATCAATTGATAATCATTTTCATTACACAAATGACTGTTCTTAGACAAACTGAAGTGCTTACTCTGCTGATTTTTCCCGAAATGAAGGAAATCTGCCACAATGTCGAGTTGATTTCCCAGCCTCCGGTAACTCTCAGGAACATTTGAAGAACAGTTGTACTGCTTTAAGAAAATATTTTTCCACTGGGCATCACTACACAACGATGCAGTCATGGCTTAAAATATTTTGGAAATTCCTTCTTTGGAATCACCTCCAAAGCCAAGAGCACATTCTTTTAAAATAGTCTCAATGGTTATAAATCTGTATACCAAGAAGGCGCATTTCATTCTTAAAATTAACCAAAAATCTTTTGAAAATAGAACTGGTGCATGTTGGTGATCAAATAGGTGACACTGCTTTGGTATAAAGCAAAATGTGGCTTCTAAGTATTAGGCAACTTTTGTTGCATGGGTCATAAACTACCTGTGAAGGCCATTCATTCAGTCAACTTTTTTACATTTTTACTGTGTGCCAGGATACATTCCTGTACGGGGCACAAACCCAGAAAATAACTAGTGACGGCGTGCAATGGGAATCGTCAGGACAGTAATGTACACTAAACGTCAAGAAGTCGTGCATATCACAACCTAGGGAAAAATATTTAATTGTAAAAATAAACACTTTAGGAGATAAGAGGGGTTGAGGAAAGAGTTTCTAAAAAGGTTTCAGCAAACATGTATCACAGTAATTAGAGTTTTCCCCATGGCTAATTGCAAAGCCACATTTATTCAGATGTATTTGTTGAAGCACCTACTCTGTTACTTTTTAATCATGCTTTGGAACAAAGGGACATGAACTTGATTTCACCCCCAGAATTAGGGTAGTAGAACCAAACAAGGCATTACTTTTGCCCGTAGTTCTTGACCTTTTCTTGCCTCATAACACACTTTCAGTTATGATCTTGGGCTTTCGCAGAGCAAAAACCTCTTGGCTGCCATGTGCTATAGTTATTTAGGAAATCCCTTATGACTTCCAAAACATTCATATGTTTTTCCTGGAATAATATTGCACACATTTATATGCGATAGCATTTTCCTGCCCCGTGCATATTTATGAACCCCAAAATACTTTGCTTAAAGCCAACCCCACTGTTCCGTGGCATTGCGGCAGCTGATGAACAGCACCCTCTTATGAAAGGCCCGCACCCTGGCCAGGAAGGGGCGGGTCCTGAGTATTGGCCAGGGAGTGAAGGCACAAAGGCAAAAGGTGACTGCTCCAGATGGAGCTCCACCAGGGCCCTGTGACGGCCTCAGTAAAGAGTATCTTGGGCTTTGGGTGGCAGATTTTACTAGTCAGGCCTCCATTTTATATTTCCCCTAAAACCCTGAAACACCAATTGCGGCGCTAGGGTTTCTTATGCATGGTGCAAAAGCAGATCCAAAGCCCTTTCCCAGGAAAATTCAGAAGGAGCTGATGAAAAAATCCTTCTTTATATTTCAGCTGTGGCACCAGCATGAATTTGGACTGTCAATTTTCATTAAAATCATCTCTTGGATTTTAACACTAGGAAGAAAAGAAATAAAATAATTTAGCAACTGTGGAAGTCACACCTCTCTAGGTCTAGGGGGTGGAACGAGTTGAGGTTTCTCCAGGCCAGCCAGGTGTCTACACTCTTATGGATCAAGGGTAAGAGAGAAAGGAATTTGAGTCATATCAAAATTTCACCTAGACTACCAACTTTTCTTTGACTTGCTCCATAAATATTTTACTACGACTTTCAAAGTTTATAGGATCCTTAAGACTTGTAAAAAAGTGGAGTAACTGGAAACCAATGACTGATACCTACCACGGGGATCTTGATTTTTTTTTTTTTTTTAGGATTCCATTGAATGGAATGCATTTGACCCAGGATTCCTTGGAAGGACAAACTTCTCTCCCAGTCTCAGCCGTGACTCTGCAGGGGCCGAGGAAATGGCTTCCACTGCACGCTGTCAGAGCTCAGACCTGGAGCTTTCACGGCTCATGCACTTGGGGGCTCGTGGCTGCTGGCTTGCTGCTTCATGCCAGAGAGACCGCAGGGCTTGGGTCCCTGATGCCAGAGTCATGCCCATCCCCAAAGCAGAGAGGGGCCTGCTTCCTGTGCCCCCAAATTGGTCCCAGTGCATTCTGGGAATGAGAGGCCACTAGTTTTCAAAAGTTTTTCCAAGGTGCCCTTCACCAAGCGGCAGGTTTTTCCTATATGCCTGAGTCATACGCATGAGTGTCCTCAGATTTTCAGTGATCTGAATTTTATTGCCTTTTGAACTCATTATCGAGATTTCCAAATCCTGTAAAAGTGCATAGCACTATGGTTATTTAGTCTAGACAAGATTAATTCTTCTTTATATTTGGTTAATTTGTTCTAATGATTGACGTGTGTGTGTGTGTGTGTGTGTGTGCTTTCATCAATAAAGAGGATAGTCTACATTAAAATTTGGTCCCTAAAGGTGTATGAATCGATCACAGGCAGACGTGGAAACCCGGGAGCAATCACGGAAGCTGCATCCTGTGGTCCCTTTGGTTTTAGTTCCGTGAGCGCCCAGCTCCCACTGTCCTAATGTGCCTTAAACAGAATTGAAACCGAAATCAACATTAAACTGAACCAAATGTAAGGAATGAACAGAAAGTAACTACCACATATCAGAAAGACAGTTGCCCGTTTGGGGAGCTTTGGTAGAGAGGAGCCTCCTTTGGACATAAAAACCCTAGTACTTCTACGCATGAGGGGAAGTTCTGCCCGTTAGAAAATAGTCTTTCTAGAAAGGAATCATCCCAGAATTCCTCTTAAGAAGCAAAGAAATTCAAAATAGAACCATAGTTACAAACACTTGATTTATATACAACTCTTTGTGAGTTTTTCTGTTACATTAGGAAAAGTGCAGGAAAAAAACCCTTCGCTTTGTTTTGATAGGGAAATTTGATTACTCACTTAGATATATTAGGTCTGATAGTTATCTGACTTTTGAAAATGCTTCGATTCTCCTCCTCTCTGCAATTTTAGGATCTGAGCTTCTTGAAGCTTTGCAGTCAAGGCCCATATAATATATGTCCTTAGGCTCTGCTATATTCAGCATTAAATAGAAGACATGCAATGATGTGTGTGGGGGGGGTTGGGGGGGTTAAATGTATTCTTGCCAAACCCAGGATGACTTCCAGGAGGAAATAGTCTTTCCATTTACAATCCTTTCTTCTTATTATGACATGCCTTCTTTTGTATGTTTTATCAAAGGATCCTTTCTGTGTTTTGAAAACTCTGTGCCCGTGTTTGACTTCCTTGTTTTGTGTGCTGGGGGAAGGGCGAGAAGAGGGGTAACACATTCTTGAATGCCATGGCTGACACTGGAGTTCACTCAGGGGCACGTGATATTCATATCTTCCTCAGCTGATTTTTTTCTTTTTAATGTAGGCAATTATTTTTGGATCAATATGCATTTTTGACTAGGTAACTAGGACATAAATTTTTTTACTTGTTTTTCTATTTCAAGAACAAAATGGCACACCCTATTCTGATGACAGGCACAGCTTGGCACCAAACTGGGTCAGAGGCAAAAGATCTGGGGTAGGTCAGGGAAGCGTCACCAGACCTCAGAGCCTGCTGGTCCTTTGGAAACTAATCCCAGCTTCATCTGCTGTCGCCTGCCTTCACTTGTGTTCCTTTTGATAACTGCCTTCCTCTCAGGACTGACTGAATACGAGCTATTGATTTAGTGCCTCAAGATCTCACAAGATTTAGACTCAAAAATGAAATCTGGCTTGAGGGAAAAACCACTTCCTGCCCAGAGCAGAGCCCAAGCTGGGTCGGGGCTGGATCTGCTCGATGCTGGTTAACAAGGTAACTGTGCCATTTCTCAAAGGGCAGGACCAACCTGGCATGCCAAAAACAGAGCAGAAAAATATATATTTCTTCTGAAGTTCAGATGTAAAATATTTTCCAGGAATGAAAAAAAAAAGAAAGCCTCAATTTTTCTCCAGACCATAGTTGTTCAGAAGCTTTCCCAGTTAGAAATAGTGATTGGGTACAAATTATGCCTTTTCCTTGGGGAGCCAGGCACTTAGAACACACACATCTCAGCATTGCAGGAAGAAAGACCTCCCTGCATGAGCGTGCCTTGGATGAGGCATCCATGTATTACATTCGGTCGTTTCCCCAAATCACACAACTAGCATAAGCACACAATGGGCTTTATGGTGATGAATTTTCAAAAGGAAGCAAGCATTTCCTTTGAAAAGATATTCTTCGATGAATCTGGCATGCCCTCATTGGAAGACTTTCATCTCCAAATAGGTCCAGGTTTCTCTTTTATCTACCTGCCTGGCTTGTTGAGAATTTCTCTGACACACAAAGGAAATCCTACACAATGTCCAGTCTTACTCAAGACTTCAAAAGTACTCAGTGAGCCAGATAAAATCTGTCTCGTGATTTTTCTTCCTCCCTTACAAATATTTAGGAAAACCTCACTTCTGGGTCCAGGGTTACTTGGTTAGAACTGAAGATGTGTATGAAAAACTCCGGACCCTTCAGTGAGTCAAAAGCAGAGAGGGCTCTGTCCCCAGAGGTCTATGGGTTTAGTGCGTGAGGCCATACAGTGTTTCAAGACCAGAAAAACCACTCAAAAACAACAGCTCAAAAGCCAGAATATAAGAACATTTTGACAGACCTGGCTGGCTACAGCATCTGTTAACTCAAAGCATCAAAGCTCACTGGAAAATCACTCTCCAAATTAAACGAATTCTAGTCATTGACACTCTGATGGAAGCTGTGTCACAGGTTTGTGCCATCTTCCCCCTAGCACGACTGTCACTGAAGTAGGTGACCAGTGGATTTCTGGGCTGTGAAACTAGGCAGGAAGATTCTGCCCCATCATGGCCTCACTGGTCACTCATGGTCTAAACTCAGCTGCCTCCTCCTCTGGAGACTCCACATCTTCCTTTATTGGCTTAGAATACGCTGCTGGGAAGCACATTCAAGATAAGATAGGCTTTCGGGCTCTCTTCTCCCACAGATTCTGTGTGTGGTTGTTGTGTAGTTAGGAAAACCCAATCTGTGATCAGAGGTTACTAAAGGATATGAATATGAGCCTATATAAGAAGTCTGAACATGAATTATCCCAGAATCAGAAAAGTTAATAAACCAATTAAAAAAATTTACTGAATGTTGGGAACCTTCAAAAAAGTAGGATAAGGGCCCAGCTGGTGTAGCTCAGTGGATTGAGCGCGGGCTGGGAACCAGAGGGTCCCAGTTCGATTCCCAGTCGGGGCACATGCCTGGGTTGCGGGCCAGGTCCCCGGTGAGGGCCATGTGAGAGGCAACCATACATTGCTCTTTCTCCCTCTCTTCTCCTCTCTGAAAATAAATAAATAAAATCTTTAAAAAAAAAAAGTAGGATAAGGTTATGGTTTTTTCAAGCCCAAAAATAAAATAACTAATTAGTATCATGCACTAAGATATACTTTTTATTGAAAGCTATGTTTTTTTAAATTTTTCAATTAGTTCAATAAATGGCAATAAGCAACCTTTTCCTTCGTTAATTCCCCAGGTTGTAGAATCATTGTAGGAAATTAGCTCCATTCCAGTCTTTGATCCCTTAAACCAGGGTTTGCAGCTTTGCTGGACTATGGTCAGCCATTTATAAGACCTAGAGAAGGAAAGCCTGCACGTCCCTTAATATGTGAAAATGCACAGGTCAGGAGAACAGAGTCCCATCTACATTAAACAGAGAATAAAGTTGATCACCACACATGGAAGGATCCACCAAAAAAGAAAACAAAAGTTACACTGAGTTTTCAAGGGAAATCTTTAAATCACTTTTTATGCCTAATAATCTTTATTAAAAGACACTTGGTCTCTTCCTAACATTTTTGTGAATATATATATCAAGTTGTGTAAGCTACCTCATTCAAGTAAAATAATATCACAACATAAAAAGTTTTTGCAATAAAAATTTTTGTAATTGCAGGCAATGACTTACTTTAAGCTCTCCAATAACAGACGTTCCACAGTTTGAGTGTCTCTTTGTGGCTTCCACTTTGCTGCCCTATGTTCACCTCTCTGATGCTGCCACTTTCAATAGCTTCAGAATAATGCTACTTGTTCATGCATCTCTTAAATTGTGTACTTTTCCAGGTACATAATAATGTACACTTTATAATGTGTTTTTTAAAAAATACCTCCTCATCCTTAATTCTTTCATTTAGTGGAGTTTCATTGTTTTGCTTAAAATAAGTAGAACACTGTTTTACTTTGAATTCCATATATATATATTATATGTGTATATATATATATATACACATAAAATTTGCTTTAATAGAATTTAATCTGACAGTTTTGTTCTGACTGGTGCTAACTAAACTTTGAGAATTGCTTCATGTCCAAGTATGTTACATGCTTCATGCAGCAACAATGGTTCGCTAAACACTTACTCTACATAAAAGATTTATGATCTGATTTTGTTCCTCTGTGTCCCCCAGTTTTCAGCCATATTTCTACATAATCATTCTCTCCTCCCCATACAGATTCAAAGTTCCGTTTTCCCAGAATTCTCCTCCAGGCCCAGGAAGTATATTAAGTTTCCGCTGAGGCAGGGTGGGCCTGCGTCACACAATCTGTAACTCCCAATCTCATATATGATGATGTTTTAACTGTGTGTCTTATTTGCAAGATATCTGATCATGTAGTATTAACCAAGTTTCTATATTTACTTTGGAGCAATATTTCTTTCCTGGGGCTCATTTGGCTGGTTTCACATTCTGGTGTAATAATATATCATACAAAAACTTAGGGAAGAAATTAGAAAAACAGTCTATTCATAAGAATGATTTAAGAAACCTACTGGGTTAGAAGCCTTTCTCCCCCAGTTGAGATCATTTTATTTATTTTTTAAAAAGATTAATCTATAAATTATATCCTAGGGGAAAACTTCAAACTGGATATAGTAAGCACCAAATCTCTAAGTACTCTTTTTGTGTAGCAGATATCTCGACGCCTTGTGAGAACCGTGCTGTGTCTCAACATGGAAGGTTCTGGGGCAGAAGTCTCACCCTGGCTGGGTAGCTCTGTTGGTTAGAGCATCATCCCAATATGCCAAATTGTAGGTTTGATCCTTGGTCAGGGCATGTACAAGAACCAACCAATAAATGCCTAAATAAGCAGAAAAACAAAATGATGTGTGTGTGTCTCTCTCTCCAAAAAAAAAAAACATCAATAAAATTTTAAAAGGTCCCTGACTCTCAGTGGCTGGGCCCTGCTCTGGACTGGACCGATCGCCACTCTCCCTGCCCCGGTTCCATGGACCTGGCTTGGGCAGAGCGGCCCCGGTTTTATTTCATATGTGCCGTTCCTCTCCACTGTCAAATCATCGGGAGAGTAACTGTTCCCACAGTCTACATGGAAACATTCTTTTTGAAAAACCTTGACTAGGAAATTGATATATATATCTGAGTTTGCAAAAACAGAATCCCCATTCCTGAAACTTAGGTTCTTATAAAGGAACTTTTGTACAGGTACCCACTGATTTGTTTACACTGGATTTATGTTGGGTTGCCTAAAAAATGACTGCCTGCAGCTGTTGGCCACAAAAACTTCCTCCCTATCTCCTTCTCTTTTCCCTTGTAATTGATGCTAAAGCCTGTTCTGGACCTTTATTCCCAGTCTTCTTACTCTGCCCCAGTGTTGGTTCAGGGCAAAACCAACCACGGCAGAATACGAGGTGCTATAGGAAAAGGGAACATAATACTTCCTGCAGGCCGTTGGCCCCTCCCACTCCACATCCTTACTCCCATGTGCTGTGGTTCCAGTTACTATTGCTGCTAAACAAATTACTCCAAAACCCAACAGCTTAAAACAATCACTTCTTTATGTTCACAAATTTTCTAGGTCAGGAATTTGGTCAGAGTACAATGCAAATTGCATATGTCTGCTCAGCAATAGGTAGGACCTCAACTGAAAAAACTCCACAGCTAGAGGTGACTCAACATCTGGGGACTGGAATCTTCTGAAGCAGCCTTCACTCACATGTCTGGTGGTTGATGCTGGCGGTTGATGCTGGCTGTCATTTGGGACCTCTTTTATGTGCCCTGTGCATGTGGCCTGGGCTTCCTCTCAGAGTGACCAGCTCAGAGCTCCAAAAGTGAGAATCCTGGTCAACAAAGCCAAAGCTGCATTGCTTTCTTCAATCTGGCTGTGAAAGTCATGCAGCATTCTACTGGCTGGAAGCAAGTCGCAAGCCTACCCAAATTTAAGGAGAGAGGACATATCCTCCACATGCCAATGGAAGCAATGTCAAGAAATCCGTAGTCTTTTTTGAACTACCAGACTTACCAACCACATCCCTTAATGGAAATTTTCTCAGGGAAACCACTAGAGTGAGCCCATCTCTTCCATAAGTCCTATCCACAGCCACACACAACTTATAATGGTCTCCGCCTCACCCTAGGACACTCACTACATGTCTTATTTTTCTGTGAAACACCTGAAGTTTATTTCTTTGTACAAAGTTTAGAAAAAGAACAAAGCAAACTGTGGCTTAAAAAATGGAACCTGTAGGAAAGACTAAACAACTGAAAAGGAAGCCTCTCTTGCACCCTACTCTTAAACACACACACGTGCACACACAAGCCCTCCTTCACTTTTGTTTCCAGCAACAACAGAAAAGAATCTTGGAAATTTCCAATGAGCTATAAATTTGCCTCAGATATGGAAAGCTAGGCAAGTAGTAGTACCAAGCATAGGTTCTGTCTTCACAGTGGGATTAAAGAGACAGAAACCCTAATGCATGGCAACAAGAATGTTTGATACATAAATGAGCAGAATGTCAGCCTGGGACCCTTCAGGCAAAGGAGATGACAGAGAGCCAATCTGCACACAGAAGGGACCCAAACGTTGTGGTAAGAAAGACTCCTACCTTGACCCACTTTAAAAACCCCCACCCAATAGAAAGGACCCAGCAGATGCAGGGTTCCAAGAGATCTGCATTCAAATATGAAATATACAAACAATAACAATACACAAGAATGCCGTCTCCCAATTTATAAATGAAGAAATGAATCAGCATTTAATCATGGTCACATGACTTCAAAGGGCCGGAGCTGGGTTCCAAATTTAGTCTCCTCGGGCTGGGACTCCTTATGTGTTCCTTTCCCCAGACAGACTTAGAACTTTTTCAGTAGAAATAAAGAACCTGTATCATTAATTTCTAAATATCTGGAAATAGCACTGTGCCTGGCACAGAGTGGATGTTCAGCAAATGTTGTGAAATAATGGATGAACAAACAAATGTTCAGTCCCAATATATTATACTCTGTGGCCCAGAGAGCTGCATGATTGAAATGCAGATTCCAGCACAGTCTTGCTGTCTCTGCAAAGCCCGAGTAGGTGAATGGGTATCTCTTGTATCACTAAAAATGTCAATGGGCTGTGTTTAGATAACAATAAAACATTTCATTCCCTTAGTTTTCAGAGAAATTAGACATGCTTCATCTTTTTGGTCTGGAAGACTTTAACAAAATGTAACTCTGAGGTTCACAAAGACATTAGGAACCTCTTTCCAAATCCATTAATTTATTCCACTACCTAATGAACAAAGATTTATTGAATTCCCTCTATGGTCAATTATAGTGATATAAGCTGGAACTACAGTGGGAAAAATAAAGGCAAAGAAATACTAGAAGGGATTATTTCCTAACTGTCTACATTAACTTATCCCATCTCTGGCACTAAGTCTTAATATTCTAGATTGTAAAATGTGCAGTGATTGAAAAATAAAACTTTGTTTCTCTAACCTGCAAATTGGGTCATCCTCTAAGTTAAATATGACACTGTTTTAACTATATTATCTCAGAGGCCATGTAGCAGCTGCTCTTTTCTGCTGTTAGATAATATGAAATTAAGGGAAATACAAACAAAATTCCCAAGTACATATTCATATTCACTTCATCTTACAGGCGCCCACGTGCTATTGATGCCAATGGTCCAATTTCATTTCACCTGGTTACAATTTAAAGCCCACCAAGAGATGGATGGCATGGTTGGGAAAATAAAATAAACAATGTACTATTATGCACTGTATATTTTTCCCCAATTCTATAATGACACAATTGGCTAAAAGCTTTTTAAGCATACAGTGAGAGTTTAAAGTAAGTCGGGATTTTTCTCTTTCCCATCACATTTTTTTAACACACATAAAGTGCCAGCTAAAATTTCAGCCATCTTAGATCTCATTAATAGTATTATAGTCATCACAGTATAAATATAATATTAATAACAATGATTGTTGAATATCGATATATAGTGTTGAGGAAATGAATTTCCCTTCTCATATGTTCAGCAACATGATAGTCATATTTTGAAATCATCTGCATTTCTAACTGGTATGAGTCTATGGGAAAATACCTAATGCATCAGTGTGTCCATGGAGCTTTATCACAGCTCATGTAAATATACATATGAACATATATTTTAAATATATATTTTATTTATTTATTTTAAGAGAGAGGGGAAGAGAGAGAGAAAGAGAGGGAAACAATAATGTGCGGTTGCCTCTCCAGCACCCCCTACTGGGGACCTGGCCTGCAATCCAGGCATGTGTCCTGCCTGGGAATCGAACAGGCGACCCTTTGGTTTGCGCTCAATCCACTGAGCCACACCAGCCAGGGCCATTTAAGCACATTAATGTATGTATATAAAGAGATAAAATTTTACCTAAAACCACTTTAAGTACATCATTATATATATTGCAATATTTGGTATATTTGGTAAAGGACACTCTCCATCAATTCATACATATTTGGAATTAGAGAAAATGGTAAAGAATGGTCCCAATTTAAAAGTGTGGTGGCTGAAACCCACAGAAATCAAGCAACCTCTACCCACTGCATATCTGCTGCTCTCCCCACCATGCCACAACGTCTCTTTACAACTGTATGTTTTCATTACTGTATTTTTTGGACTATAAGATGCACCAGACAATAAGACATGCCTAGGTTTTAGAGGAGGAAAATAGGGGAAAATATTTTGAAGCAAAAAATGTGGTAAAATATTTCATAACATAAATAACACAGTATTTCACCACTGTAAATGTAAACAGAACTCAACAGCAGCATTAACAACCATCACGACTGACTTTAAGCTTTAAGTACGGAAACTCCTCTAATCATCAGGGAACCCCAAGAACTCCTCGTCACTACTGTCTGCACTTATGAAGCGCAGTTCCTCAGAATCACTAGTATCACTGTCTTCACTC